>VDFB02348239.1:0-10901 GCA_007258455.2 Sequoia sempervirens | reverse complement strand
AAAACCAAAAATCAATTGATTAACATCTTCTAAAATTGATCACTAATAAAACAAAGTGATTCAATTTTCAAACACAAAAATTAAGCAATAATCACTTAATAAGACAAGTTTCCATTTCAGAACTAGTTCAGAGCCATGCATGGGCTCAAACTCACTTTTTCCATATTTTAATTTGCTTTTACAACTCGTTCAAAAATATACTTCAATTTATTTATTTAAAATTATATTATTTTCACATTTGAATAATTAAATTCCAATGATAATAAAATTAATAATTATCATTAGATTTAATTATAATAATACTTTATACAAAATAATTTAATTTAATTAATCATCAATAAACCATATACTATCTATTTTCAACATTGATTTACTTAATTATTTATTTTGCAACCCAAATTAATTTAAACAACATTATAACCAATTAAATTAAATTAAATCAAATAACAAAGGCAACATGATAATAATTTCACCTCAAAATCCCAATTAATAAAATATTAGATAGTGCAGGTGAGTCGATGTCCGGTGCAAGCTTCCAACCGCATCGACAAATCACAAAACAAAAACACACACACACATATACACAATAATAATATTATATCAAATAATCAAATTTTACTTTCGTGAGGAGAAAACGCTAGTAGCAGGGTGTTCATGAACTAGTAATGCTACACTGTCCCTCCCACCAAGACATCTCAAACAAGAATCCATATCAACAAACAACAAAAATTACATCATAACCAACATAGATCAATCATTAACTAAATGCACAATAAACATAATCATATGTCCACATAAAAAAAATAGTCAAATCAATCCAAACACACAATAAATCCACATATCCATCATAACATAAACATCAATCAATAGTTTCATGATCATCAAAGCCAGATAAATTGTCATCCAAACCAATCCAAAATGGTGAAACAAGCATCAACAAGGTCTCAAAGTGCATAACATATCATAATGAGTATCAATCTAATGATGGAAACATGAGAGGCACTACATCCTCTCCCCTAGAACTAGGCTTACTCCTAGAAGCCTACAAACAAATAAGGAAAAGACTCTCGAATCCAAGATGCATCATCCCATGTAGCCAAAGTCTCATCATTAGGATCCCACTAGACCCTTACCTACTGAGAGCAAGCCTCCTGTGTTGAAGAATAACCATGGGCTCTAGTGTTAGCATCATGTCCTCTACCTATAATGCATTCCAATTGAGAACATGAGATATGTCTGGATAATATGGTCTAAGTATAGAAACATGGAATACATCATGTATACGTGATAGGCTGGGCGGGAAAGCAAGATGGTAACTAACAGAACCAATCCTCTCCAAAAACTCAAATGACCGCACAAAGTGAGGTGTGAGCTTAAATATTTTCCCATAATGGATTGGACTCTTTCATGGACGCACTCACAGGAATAGTGGGTCACCATATGAAAATTGATGGTCAACCCTATGAGCATCTGCATATTTCTATTGCCTATCCTGCACTGCCACCAAGCGCTCTCTAATGCAAGCAACTTGTTGCTCCATATCCTAAACCATCTTGGGTCCAAGGAGAACTTTATCCTCAAGAAGGTCCCAACTCAATGGAGTCCAACAAGGATGACTGCACAATTCCCATAAATGAGGCATATATACCAATCGAACTGTGATGCCTATTGTTGCATGCAAACTCCACCAAATGCAAGTAGTCCTCCCAACAAGACTACTGATCCATAACATACACTTAGAGCATGTCCTCAAGAACCTGGTTGACCCTCTCAGTCTATCCATTTGTCTCCGAATGATATGAAAAACTAAAGTTCAACTAGGTCCCTAAGGCATGCTACAAGGATGTCCACAATGTAGAAGTGAACACAAGATCTCGATCAAAAATAATTCTACATGGAATTCCATGTAGTTTTACAATATCCTCCATGAATATTCTGGCCATAGAAGAAGCATTATAAGATGACTGAATGGGAGAGAAGTGCACCACCTTATTCAATTGATCAACAGTGACCATGATGACATCATGCCAATGAGAAGATATAGGCAAACCAACTATAAAATCCACTGATATGATATCCCATTTCCATTCAAGAATGAGATGTGGCTATAAAAGACCTACGAGATGTTGGTGTTCTTCCTTAACTCTCTGACACTCCAAACACCTCATAACAAATTCTAAAATGTCTCCATTCCATCCTAGAAATATAGTGGACAAAGGTCTACATACATCTTCTTGACACCCGAATGAGTTGAATAGGGTGCTCGATATGCCTCTATCATGCTTAGGGTCTGAAGACCCTCAGAAGGAGGTACATACATATGACCCATGTATCACAAAAGGCCATTAGATTCAAGTGAATAAATGGAAAATTTCTCCTCCAGAAATTTATCTGAATCAATTTTTGACTTTAGGTCTTGATACCAACTATCTATAGGAAGTGCTGCAAGGATCTAACTCCTTAATTTGACACCAAGAGTCCCTACTGAAAACTCATGTCTCCTCCAACTTAGAGCATCTGCCACCACATTTTCCTTTCCTTGGATGTATTTAACCTCAAAATCATATTCACAAAGGAATTCCATCCTCCTCCTTTGTCTGGCATTCAGGTTTGGTTGTGTAAATATATACTGCTAACTATAGTGATCACTATGTAGCTCAAACCAATGTCCCAATAAAAAGTGCCTCCATCTCACAAGGGAATACACAATGGGGGCTAAGTACAAATAATGTGTGGGGTAATCCAGCTCATGATCCTTGATTTTTCAAGACTCATAGGAAATCACACAACCATCCTACATGAGAATGACTCCTAAACCCTCCAAGTGCACATTAGTACACACCAAAAACTCTCCAGTAGGATCAAGAACTGCTAGGATAGGTGCACTAGTCAACTTCTCCTCAAGAGTCTAAAAAGCTAACTGACACTGCTCTAAAAAAATAAACTTCTTCCCTTTCCTATGAAGAGAAGTGATGGGGTGAGCTATCCTCAAAAAACCTTGAACAAATTGTTGATAGTAGCCTGCCAAAGCCATTAAACAGTGAATCTCAGGAACATTCATGGGAACAGGCCAATCAATGATGGCTTGGATCTTTGAATGATCCATGATGATACCTTCACCTGAGATAACGTGACCCAAGTATTTGACTTTCATCTAAAAGAACTCACACTTTGCTAGATTTTCATATAACTAATTGTCTCTCAAACACAACACCTGTCTCAAATGATCCTCATACTCCTCCATAGTTTTTGAGTAGATTAGGATATTATCGAGGAACATGAGAAAACATCTATCCAAGTAGGTATGAAAGAATCCATTCATCAGACTCATAAAAACTGATGGTGCATTTGTCAACCTGAACGACATAACCGATCATTGATTCTTGACAAAGGGTATTGGTTCTTCACCATCACCATATTTAGTTGTCTGTAATCAATGCACAGATGAAGGGAACCATCCTTCACAAATATCATCGGTGCTCCCCAATGAGAGACACTAGGATGAATGAACCCTTTTGATAACAACTCCAATTGCAAATGAAGCTCCTAAATCTCCCAGGTCATCATCCGATATGGAGCTTGAGATATAGGTTCAACTCTAGGGACAAGCTCAATTTTGAAATCGATGTCATGCTTAGGTGGCATCCCTAGAAAATCACTAGGAATGACATTTGCAAACTCCTTAAGGAGAGAATAGTCATCAAGAGACACCTCTTGACACTCCCCTAGCTCCAAATCATTGACCGACATAGCAAACAACTAGCAACCCTGAAGAAAACATCTCTTCAACTGCATAGCATAAATCATCTGTAAAGAAATGGGTCTATGAATACCAATAATCTCAACCTCATTACTCAAATCATCTACACATCATATAGAATTATGATGAAAATATATCATTGTTTGGTGAGCACTCAACCAATCCATACCTAAAACAACATCATAGGATCCAAGAGGTGGGATGTGAAGATCCTCCACAGTCACAAGTGACCCAATTTTCAAACTACAACCTTGAACAAGGGATTCTACCACGACTTTTGCCCTGGAGGCCAATTCAAGTTGCCACCTAACATCTTGCTTTATTGCCACAAGTCTAGAGTGCTCTACTATGGAAGGGGAAATAAAATAATCTAAATCACCAGAATCAAAGAGAATAGAGATATTAATGCTCTATAACACACCTAAAGCCTCCACTACAGTGTCTTGATGATCAACTTGGTGGTTATCAACTATTGTGAATACTTGGTGTGACCTTGCATCACCCAACATTAGCTCTGAAGTTGTCAACCTCTGACTAAAACCTGTAGTATTCCTCTATGGAAACTACCAAGCAATGTGGTCTTGCTGGCCACAAGAGAAACAACCTATGCCTCTTCCAAAACCTTTGTTGCCTGGGGGTGCACTAGACTACTGAACATTTCCCTTGCTAGTTGTAGTCTGTGTGCTCTATGTAGGCTTCTCAGAATGGTTGTACTTGTTACACCACTAATTCTGGTTCTTCCTAGACTGAGAACAACCTCCACCATGATGAGATTGTGAATTCTTATGTTTAGACTGAGAGTGATGTTGCTGCTACTAACCACCCTTGGTGGGTGCATGATGGCTCCTAGAGGAGCCCGTTGCTTGAGTCTATCCACCTAGAGGACCAAAACCAAATGAAGGTGCACTAATAATTTGAACACATGTGTGGCCTCCTAATGCCATGGCCAAATTTTCCTCCACTAAATGGGCCTTCTCCACAACCACCTCCATAGTCTTTGGCTTGAAGACTCGCATTCCTACACTGATGCAGACATTCAAGTACTTGATAAAGTGATGCACTAGCATACTCTCATCATTACTGATCCCAACATACTGCTTAAGTTCATAAAATATGTGCTCATACTTGTTGATGGTGTTTTCTGCACAGCAACAACTCGGACAGAAAATGATATTTTATTTCTCTTGAAAGATAATCTTCAACAATAAATTGTTGAAAATCACCCCAAGGTCTCTCGGGTGTCAGGTCATGACAATACATAAAAAACTCAGATAATATGTGAAATTGCTGGTAATCACAATCAGACCTTACTACAAGTAAACTGTATCTTTCAATTTATCAGGTTTTGCAATATAATGATCTCTAATCCTAAATCTAACCAGATAATAAATAAATAGCAAAAGATAAGGGTGCAAGAATATGATGAAACCTAAACTATTCCTAGAATGAGTAATGCAAATGACAGATATTTGGAACGGACCAATCTCAATTAACCAATCCTTGATCAACCCACAATGCAATATCACAAAAACGGTGCAATCTTCTAAGGCATGTAGATTTTCAAATCATAGACATTCATCCACAATTGAACTCAAGCAGATGTAAATATATGGTCTAGGTTGACTTCACTAGCCTACTACAATCAGATAGTTACCGGGAGTATAGACCAGAGATAGCTACAAACATTCAAAATATGAAATCATAAACATCATTCATCAAACTAAAACTAGTCTAATTATGAACACTAAACCCTAAATCTTCAAGCAATTTGAAAGATAGAACAAATGAACCATACAAGATGAAATAACACAAGAGATTGCACCGTAAAACCACAATGTCTTCAATTGCATTAAGTCATCAAAAGATCGCAACAATTCCATCGCTTCCGATATAGCATTTGCTTCAAGAAATTGAATACTACCTATTACAAATTACTCTAGCTCCTTGCTCTACTTATCTCTATTTTTTCCAGCTAACCCTACAAGGAGGAAAGAATGCCCTTTTATAGCAAATCTCAAGATATGTCGGCCCAGCCAAACATTTTTACAAGATAAATATAACTGCCGAAACAGGTCGGCCTAGAAAAATCAAAATAAGACACATTAAATTCCATCCATCATCAAGGTCGGCCTTGACATAGTCCCCAATGTAGTCCGGTCCAATGCATGCCCTATGATAATAGGGAAGCACAAATCTCAAAATAGGCATTAAGTGCCACTTCCCTTATCCTTCCTTTGAGCCGACGACCCTTGGACCCTCAAAAATGTTCCATCCAACTCAGTGACAGGTGACAAAGGCAAGACCTTGAATCTGCATTTAATAGAGTCAATCTCCTCCTTTGACTGCTAACAATCTTATCCCAATCCTCTTTGTTGGCCATATATTTATCCATCACTGCCAGATAAGTGGCTACATCATCAAGCTGGTGGCCAGTTATAACAGTTTCAGAATCTGGGGCATAAACTTCATGCCACCACTCTTTCAGCTGTTCCAGGCTTAGGTATTTTGGGGCAATCTTTCTCCTTCCAGTCATCACCTCAAAGAAGGCAATACATCCATCATACACTACAGTAAGATCACCATCTATTTGTTTTTTTCCGCTTCTGAATCTTCTTCATGGCCTTCTGCCTAATCTCCAGAGCCTCAAACCATTCCCAAGGTTCATCTAATCTGGAAGAAGGAAGAATTCCATCTGTAGCTAGCTGTTCCTTACTATGTCCCATGATGACCCTGGATTTCTGCAACAAGAGGTCCACGTCTTCCTTGTCTTGGGACAACACATGCTCCAACAATTCCTTAGCTCTGACAGCATCCTTTCCAACTGATAGAATATCCTTAATTGCACTATCTCCCTTTATCTATACATCCTTCAGCCAATCTATTGCAGTTTGAGCTGAGGTTTTCATTTTCTCAATCCCAGAGATGGTTTCCCTAGGTAGAAACCCAGGAGTGGCAGAAGAAGAAGGATGGAGAGACTACAGGGGTTTCATCACTTCCTCCAAGCACTTCCTAAGTCTTTCATTTTCTTTCTTCAACTCATGCTTGGTTTGGGTTTCTTTCCTCAACCTGCCAATAATCACAGCACTAGACTCCTCATACTCTTCTATGTCCTGCTCCATGGATACTAGTCCAAGGTTGATAGTCTACACATTGTAATCCTAACTAGTGACTTCTTCCCTAGTCTTGTCCACAGCAGGGGTGGCAATGTGGATGATCCTGTTGTTTGCTTCATCCCTTTCCACCTTAGAAACTACTTTGGTTGTCTTCTTTTTCTTCCCTTTGCCGATTTTTGACAGCATTTCATCCCAATCCAAGGGAGTATCCTCGACTACCACTTGCTTCTTTCTTGCAATCTCTTTTTCAAGCCAGTCCAGGGCTGTAGGTTCTACCCGGATTTCTTCCGTTCTTGCTTCTTCCTGTTGTTCTATCATTTTCTCTTCTTCCTTCTCGGTTATTTTGTCCTCCTCCTTCTCAGAAAGCTGCTCACCTTGGTCACCTTCTTCAAGTTCCACCTCTTGCACCGGTGATGGGGTTTTAGCAGGGATGTCTTCTTTCTGCTCGGGCGATCTATTGCCTCTGTCACTTTTCGGAGAATCCTTGTACTACACCAAGGGAGAAGTATGCCTTTCCTCCTCTTCCGCCTCGAGCTCAGCTGCTTCACCAAAGAGTGCCCCCTCCTTGAATGGCTCTGCCTCTCTGCTAGTTTCATGCTCCTGAGGAGTCCTTTGCTCAAGCACACTTGGAGGAGGGGAAGCAACCTTGGGTGGCTCTGTGACCAGTGACTCTGGAGGAAGATCCATCTTTTGCACAGTGTCCTTCGGATAGGGCGTCCTAGATCTCCTCATATAAACTTTGGTCTTCTCCCCTCCTGAACTCTCCACATCCACAATAGGGGGCTTATCTTTTGATGCAACCTGACCCTTCTTCTTTGAAGTTCTGGAGGTTCTTGTCTTCTTCGGTGGTGGAGGAGCATCCTCCTCTTTTGCTTTTTCCAACTTTTCCTCATCAGAAGACTTGCTAAGCTTCAAAGTCTACCATCTTCTTTTTCCTTTTGGCCTCCTTTTTGTTTTAGGCTCACTTTCCTTGGGTCCTCTAATTTTTATCTTGAACGGTGAGCTCTTTGCAGTTTTCCCTTTGGAGTCATCATCCCCGGATTCCTCTGAAGTAGACATGGGGTTGAGGTCTCCCATCAAATTGAAGGTACAAGTTACCTTCTCGCTTTCCAGCTCCCAAACCTTATGCTTCAACCAGGAAGAGGTGAATTTCATAACCGGGGCCATTAGGTCTTCTAACTCTGTAACTTCATCCTCATTCCAATTGATATCCCCGACTGACATGTCCTTCACAGCTTCATAAGGATGATCCTATACCAGGTTTTCATCATCCTCTAATTGATCCGAGATCAACTTAACATTGTACTGTTTGATTGCATCGATAGGGAGTCTGGAATACCTTTTCTTTCTAGCCTCAAGATCATCTTTGATATTGGCCCAATAGTCCTCAATAGTCCTCTAGGTCACTTTTATGCCGGTACTCCCTAGTGGCCTTCTTCTGTGCCTCTCCTGTGATGTCAAAGTTCATCCTCTTGGAGTGGAAGGAGAAACCATATGCTGCCAACTCGTCTCCTGCCGCATGTGCTGATTGAATTGAAGGGCATATCTCTGCTACACCAATTCCAAGGGGAAAATCTCCACCAAAGCCTGTTTTATGCTTTTCCCTCTTCACAATGGCATCAAACTCACAAATCTGCCTCACAATCTCCAACAAAACAATGTGGTCGGTGGGGTATCTTGGCAATGTGTATGGGGCAACCAGACATCCATCAACTCTAATGTAGGTGAAGGTGGGAAACTAGATGAACCAGGCTCCGTAGTTCTTTATTAATCCTTTTGCTCCCTCTGACAGCCTCATATGTTCTGCATTTTGTAGCATCCGGGTGATATGCATAGTGAATGCATCATTAGCCCTGCGGTAGTCTCTGTGTCCCAGGTGCAGTTCAAGATAGATCTCATAGATTATGTCCTATCCCAATGTCCCTTGTGGATTCAAACCCCTATATGGGTAGAGTCTGGCTAGCACATACATGACATAGGAGGACATGGTGAATTTCTTGGTCTCCAGGAGACTCCTTAACTGTTTATCAATCTCAGAGCTAATAAGCCCGGCCCAGTGGTAGTTGGTTCCTTGTTCAATTTTGCTGATCACATGGACCATCCAATTTTCCAACACTCCAGCGGTCCTTAACCCTGCCACTCTGCTCAGAAATGTTATTGCATCATAGATATGTGATTTGAACTTGATCCTATGCAATTGCTTGGGCAATTTAGAGTGATGGGATTTTGGTTTCTCTAACCATGAATTGGTCATCTGCTAAGCTTTGGTTGGCTCATTCTCATAGTATGTTTTAGCCATGTCTATGTTCAAAGCACACACAGAAGATAGATCTGGCATGTCGAAAGCTTGGGCAATGGAGACAGGACTAAAGTTAGCCAGAACCCTCCCTTCAATGCTGACAACCCTTTGTGTATCGAAGTCGTATTGCCTGGAACATTCCAAAATCAGCTCATAGCACTGGATCGCTGGAGGGAATCCTGCCACATGCACTAACCCAGATTTCATCATTCCATTCCTTAGGGCTGATAGACCCTTCTCAGCCGTCATCTACTTGAATTCTTCATATCTCTAGGCCCCAACATTGGTGTCAGACACCTTGGACCATACGGAAGATATCTTACTTTCTGGCAACTGGCTCCTTATGTCCAATCTTAGTATTTCTGCTTCTGAGATGGATGACCCCTCCGTGTCACCCTTAGATTTCCTGATAGCAGCCCTACTTGATTCGGCCTGCATTCACAAAAGACATCATTAGTATAAAATTATTGTTCATATTCCAACCAAAAGATTAGCATAAATCATATAAGACAGTTAAAATCCATCGCAAACTGCTAATCCTTGAAAGTCCAGAGAAATAAAGCAGTCCGGGAAAATACTGCAAACCGGGAAAATCTAGTCGGGGCAGAATTTCGGAGAAATCCGACCCAGACGGATTCCAGCTGCCAAAACATCATTAGTCAGATAAATCATTAATTCAGCCAAAAGATCATTAGATTATCATGAAATTTATTCATTAGCAACAAGAAATTGGCATTTAGCATTCAAGCCATTAATCCTATCTTCGAAAAATCAAAAAGGATAAAGCCAGACAGGAAACCCAAAAAAATCTGGATGGGATGAATTTTCGCAGACAACTTGAAGTATTTCGGAAATTACCCCACTCCGCAGAATAAGCCTAAATCGGGAAAATCCGGGTGTGCAGAAATTCCACGGACACCACGAGAACTCGACGAACAACGACACGCGAACTGGCGACCGAATGATCATGCAACCTTTCTTCTTGGATTCTAATGGTCCCAAAATTAATTCCACTCAACAAGACTCAGAATGCAAAGGATTCCAACTTCCCAAAGCTCCCAAATGACGAGTCCACATGGTGAAATGGCGATGCCCTAATTCGGATGAATAAACCCACCGCCATGAAAACCAAGGGAAACTTCAAGGTTTAAAATACCAACTAATGATCATCCTAAAGCACCCTGAATCCTCACAAGGCAAGGAGCAGCGTAATGCAAGGGAAAGATTGGAAAATCATAACGAACCCATTATTCTGGGCCGAGCACCCAGAAAACCCTAACATTGCATAATATGGCAGATTTCGCACTAAGAGGGTAAATAATCTAACCCAAAACCCCTCAAATGGATGCACCCATTATCTTAATAGGAAAATACAACCTTATAGGGCATGGGTAATGTGGTTTCACAAAGAAACGGGTCAAACCCCAACTCTATAAATACAGAATCATAATCAAGCAAGGGTCGACCCGAAATTATCATCATTCAGTGCAAAAACACTCAATCATCATGCAAACAAATGAAAAGGGCCCATGACAACCTACCATGGATCAATGCGGATGAAATTCGAGCTTGAAGGAACAACTGCAAAATGAACACGCCCAGGAAACACAAATCTAGACACCGACACCCAGCAATCCACATGCAAGCTACTTGGGATCAACCGTCAAAGCTCAAATGAAATTCTTAATCGCCAGAGCAATCAAGAAGTGAATAGATAAAATCAAAATGA
>VDFB02348238.1:39818-76483 GCA_007258455.2 Sequoia sempervirens | reverse complement strand
TATCAATGAACAAAGAAGTCCATAACAGAAAGGGAGCCGAAGGAAAGAAGTTGTGACTCATAGGAACAGCTGTGGAGACCACTAATAGGGGCAGATCAGTATTGATGGAGATATTCTAAGCATTCAAGGTGACTCCAATAGAGTTCGAAGGTGGACACAGAGATAAAAGAGTAAATGTTGCAGTTGCAAAAGATCCAAGGTCATCCCGGGACAACCTTTCAACAATATGGACAGCAGGGCTTTGCTTTGAATGCAGTTTTGACTTTCCTCAGTAAGATCTAAGGGCTGAATCTCCTATAGTCTATTGATATTTTGTAAACCCTAGTGCAAGGGACATCACATTCCTATTGGTACATCCTGTATATAAGGAATTCTTACCTCTTTGTAAAGGTTAGCACTTCTGGGTTAGAACTTCTAGTGTTAGAATTTTCAGAGTTAGAAGTTTTAGAACTGGTAGAGAAGAGTAGAAGAGTTAGAAATTAGAAAGAAAAGTCAATAAGAGAAGAAAAAGGTTGATCTTGATTCTTAGTAATGAGAGCTTCTTTTGTCTTCTTGGTTAGGAGTTAGAATTAGAATAGATTAATGTATCTTTTAGTTTTCTTAGTGTAAATGGAAACAATCTAGAGAAACAAATTCTCTGTACACTGGTGATTGTGCCAGCTTTGTAAATATTGCTTATCTATTTTATTGATAGTAGAAGCAATCAGAGTTTAATTTACTTCATGTTGTGTTCCTGAATGATATTTGTCTTAAATTGATCATTTAATTTGTGAAGTATTCAAGGAATGAAATGTTATTTGTGTTTTATTTAAATGGTAGCCAAAAATCTGTTATTCAAATTAGCACTGAGAATGCAAGAGGTTGTGTGTCAATCACAAGCTTATCTTGTTCTGCAATTTTAGTTTATAAGTCCTTGAAGTTAACAAGTCTAGTTAAGATTGGATGAACTATTGTTCTTTTCTGTTTAAAACCCTGATCTATCTTTTGTTGTTTCTTTAAAAACCCCGGTTAAATTAGGTTTTATTTCATGCTTGATCTTAGAACAATCCAGAAGCTCACACCAATAGGCCCCTTGAATATTATTGTTGCATTGACCACTGAGTAACATCAGCACAGTTGAGACCCAACTACAAAGACCTTGGGAGCTAAGGCATCCATGTGTTGCCTTTCTCTTTCAGGAGAAGTAGAATAGTAATATTCTGCTTGAATTGTTGTGGTGCCAAAATCATCATCAACAGGAACTGGCACTAGAAGGAGGGCCTAAATGGGAAAACTAGATAAAGTTGGGTTTTCCTCTCTAGAAAGGCCTCACAGAGTCCTTCGATCAGCTACAAATCCATCGCCTTTGATAGAACTTAAGATCCCAACAAGACACAAGATTCACAAAACTGGGGCAATTATCATACCACCCTTATGAGCTCCACTCACTCCACCAGGCTATTCACCAATACCTCAGTGGGTACCCATTAATCCACCATCTAATCTGTCTCAACTGCCATCATAGCTGGTTGAACCCATACAACAGCTAGCTCAACCACCACCACTGCCACCAATGGCATTCTTTCAGAATAATCCCTCTCAATTGGGGACTATCCCTGGAGGTTTTCATGACCTGCCTAAGAACCCTGAGAAATTCTATCCTAAGTACATTCATGGTGAATCAAGGAGTGCTGAAGAGCACATACAAGCTTTTTAGGATGCTTGTACTAGAGCTCAGATAGCCCACCATGATGTAGTTTGTAGGTTGTTTCCTTATTCCTTAGGGGATATGGCCTACAATTGGTACCTTAATCTCCCTGAAGGTTCTATTCTAACTTGGACACACCTAGAAAATGCTTTCATTAATCAGTTCAGAATCTGTGGATCCAACTCTTTTATATCACCAATTCGCTACCATAAAAAAGGAACCAGGTTAACCCTTTCCTTTATTCAATACCAGGTTCCAACGAATGTATAGGAGATTGTAGGATCCCTATTTAGTCATTGAGGATAGTGCCATTCATGCTTACTTCAGGGTTATAGACCCCTTGCTTGGCTTGTTCTTGCAAAGGACCTATCAACCAGCTGATATTGGCTCTCTATCCAAAGTCTATCATTTAGCTATCAAGCTGTAGCAACAAATTGATTCTCAACAAGGAGGCCTAGGAGGAGGTTTCCCTTCAATAGGATATCAGATGCATAGCCCAACTCCTCTATTCAATACTATTCCAAGAATATCTCTTTCCCACTATGGGCCTATATCTAAATTGGAAACTCAATTTCCTATCCCATTCTTTGCTACTAGAACTTTTTATCTTTTTCAACAATCACAGCTTCCTCAAAGTTCCCATGGCCATTAGAACCAAATTGGAACACCAAATCATAGTGGTCAGTCACCTGTTGTTACGAGTGTGGAAAGTGAGAAGACAGTTCAACTTACAAATGAGGTAGAAACCTTGAAGAAAACACTATCTCAAGTTACAAATGACATGGCTTAGCTTTGATTGAACCCTATTCAAAGCTAAGGTAATTATCCCAATCAAAACAACAACAATTGGGGTACTTATTAGAATAAAAACAATTATAACCAAAGGGGTTATCAAGGCCAAAATTCCTCTAATCAGGGCTATCAGAATCAAAATAGAGGGTATAATCAAAGGCCAAACAACAACAGACAATGGAACACAATGCCCAATAATGGGGGAGTTTCTCATAACTATCAAGCAAATGAGGAGAGAACACATACTACAAACGTGGCTGACCTAAACTTCATGACCAATTGGTGCATGCTACATGATATTGCAACCCATTCTGAGGTGAACTGCCCTCAAATGGAGAAAGTTGTCAAGATGGCACATGAAGATTCCCACATATTCTAGGGGAATTCAAACAAAGGAGGTGACTCAATGGACACTGCAATGGCTTATGACCTCTTTGAAGAGGAACCTTCATTCCCAAGGCAAGAGGAGAATGAACCAGAGGAAGATTCATATGATGCTCAAGCCTTTTAGACCAAAGGGGGACACTTCCTAAGAAATCAAAGTAAGGGGCCATTCACTACGTCAGCACCTCCTAATCACATGGTGCCTCCAAATCAAGGTGCTGATAATAATCCTCCTCCACCAAAAGGCCCGTTTGACTTCCATAATAAGGGTAATCCCTCTGCCATTTTCAAAAGTAATCCAAGTTATAATATGGACTTTAATGTTGTTTCTGAGATGCAAAGAGAAAAAACTTCTTTTTCATTCTTTGACATCTTAAAATGGTGCCCTGCTCAAAGAGAGATAGTGATGAAAGCTTTGGAGCAAGCTGACAAATCAAAAGGAAAGAAAAAGATGGCACCTAATGGGGATGTGAATGCATCCTTGTACAGAAACAAGGTAGGTACTCCACCATTTCTCCTGAGTTTAAGAATTTGTGGGAAGAATCTCCATAATTGTCTATTAGATTCGGGGGCTTCGGGAAATGTTATGCCATATTCTATATGCAAGAAATTGGGATTGGACCCTGTCCAAACTAACAAGAAGGTCATCCAACTTGACAAGACAGAGGTTAATGTAGTCGGGGAATTGAATAGCATACATGTCCAAGTAGGGTCAGACCCTAGGATTCAAACCAACATAGATGTCCAAATGGTAGACACCCCAGAGACTTATGGTATGTTCTTGAGCAGAGATTTAATGAAAAGTTTAGAGGGATATATTTCCCTTGACTTTTCACATATGTGGCTACCATGGAGAGGGATCCCAACTCAGATTAGGATTGAAAGTGAGCCCCGCCTCAAGCATATCATCATGGAATATGATTGCCCCAATGAGGTAGCCTATTTCGAAACTAGGATAGGTGTTTATAAAAGAGAATAAATTCTAACCTTTTCTATTCTTCATCCTAAAGAACTTCCCATACAAAATTCCCCTGATCTTATGATTGATGAAAATCAGCATGCATTAGTCAGAAAACTGCAACAAGATCAGTTGGTCTTGGTAGAAGGTGTAGACCTACGAAGTCTCCTGCTCCCTAATTGGTGCAGGGTACACTGCCAAAGTCATTCTGAATTGACTTGTCAACCCTGCATTGAAATTTTAAATCATATTTCCCAAGCTGAGGAAGCTAGCACAAGCCACCCTGAGACCATTGCAGACTGCTTTTCATTTGAAGCCAAGGAAGCAACAATGCTAACCAGGGATAGGACACTTCCAAAAGAAATTCCTTCCCAAATTGAATTGGCCTCAATTACATGTCTTAACTAGCATACTCATGTGGAACAACCCCAAGGCTTGTTTGACACCCCTGAACTCACAGATATACCAAAATTGAAGGGGTTAACCAAGGATACAAGTGAATGTCAAGAAGGTAACCTTGGGTCACATAATACACTTGAGCAGGAATTGGAAATCACTCCTGAGGAAACTATTGAACACTTGTTCCCTATACCTGACCCAAAAGATCAAGTAACCCCACCCATGGCTCATGCTATCCAAGTGCCTACTGCAACCCCTAAGGTCCCAACCCCAACTTATGATTACTTATGGACCCTCACCTTTGACGGATCCAAATCTAAGATAGGCTGTGGTGTTGGGATTAAACTAACCAACCCTAAAGGAAAAACCTTCTTTGCCTCTTATAGGTTGTAATTCGGGTGTAATAACAACGTTGTAGAGTATGAAGCTCTGGCATGAGGACTAATGTTTGCACACAAGAAGAAAGTTACATACTTGATGGTCAAGGGAGATTCAGAAATCATTGTCAAGCAAGTGTGTAGCCAATACACCTATCACAACAGAAGGCTGGTAGCATATAGAAATATGGTATGGAACCTGATTGAAGACTTTGATGCCTTTGGGATTAGTTTAATCCCTAGGGAAGAAAATCAAGTAGCCGATTCATTGGCTATTGCTGCAAGTACCTTGGAACCTATGCAAGGCTCCAAGCTCAAGAAATTCTTAGTGGAATTAATTTCCACCCCTGCAGTTCCTGATAATATCACAAACTATGAGAGAAGCTATTTCTGGATAAGATTGTGTAAGCTTTTTTTTGGATCCAGAAATAGCTTCTCTCATATTCTTATGGATTGTGGAAATCTAATAACATTTGATCCAAAAAAAAGCTTACACAATCTAATCCAGAAATAGCTTCTCTCATATTCTTATGGATTGTGGAAATCTAATAGCATTAATATCACAAACTTCCAAGTCTTTGATGAAAACCGACATATTCTTTCTTTCTTAGCAAGCTCAAATGTTTTTGAGGGGAAAATTATTGATGAGTCCAACAAAGATCAAGGGGATTGGAGCCTTGAAGAATGTGATATAGAGGGAGTTCTTAACTTAAAGAATAATAACATTCCCAAGGGAATGGTTTCTCTAGAAATAATCTTTGACTTAGATCCAAGGGCTCGAGAGAAGGCATCAGCTAAAGAAAAGGGAGGAAAATATGAAACAGTTAACTTGGCCGATGCTAGCCCTGAAAGGAATGTCTACATAGGGAAAGCCTACCCTGAGGCAATCGGAAAATACATATTGAAGGCACTTAAAAAGGATATTGTTGCAATTGCCAGGGGGTATGAAGACCTCCAGACATTTGATGCTTATGTTATGACTCACACTATCCCCTTGAAGCCTGAGGCTAAGCCCTTCCGATAGAAACAGTGCCCTATCAATGCCCTGATTGAGCCATTGATCTATAAAGAAGTTCAGAAGTTGTTGTCTGTAAAGATAATCTTCCCTGTGCGCCATTCAACGTGGGTTGCTAACTTAGTCCCAGTCTACAAGAAAAATAGGGAGATTAGGCTATGTGTTGACTTCAGAAAAGGATAACTACCTGCTTCCTTCTCTGGATGAAGTATTGTAGACTGTCAATGGAGCTCAGGTGATGTCATTCTTGGACGGTTACTCTAGATACAATCAGGTAATGGTTGGCTTTGAAGACAGGATGAAGACGAATTTCACTACAAAGTGGGGAATTTTTTCATATAGGAGGATGCCTTTCGGTCTGATAAATATTGGAGCCACTTTCCAACACACCATAGACATAGCTTTCAAGGATCTAATTGGAAAATGCATTATTTTTTACATAGATGACCTGACAGTGTTCTCCAAGGATCGACTGAACCACGGTGCTGACTTGGCCAAGGTTCTGGAACGATGCATCCAGTATGGAGTCTCATTGAATCCAAAAAAATGTGTGTTTGGAGTCTCAGAGAGCAAGCTTTTAGGGCACGTGATCTCTGAAAGAGGGATATCAATCGATCTAGACCAATTCGAGTCCATTCTGAAGATCACCAAGCCAGGAAGCAAAAAATAAATGAAGTCTTTCTTTGGAAAAATCAACTTCGTGAGAAAGTTCATTACAGGGTTTACAGAGATTGTAAAGCCTCTGAATGAAATGATGAAGAAGGATGCCAAAATAGAGTGGACTGTTGAAGCAAAAGATGCATTTTCACAAGTCAAGTGATCCATCTCAGAAGCACTGGTCCTTACCAACCCCGATTGCATTAGGCCATTCTATATATATTCTTTCACCTCTGAGCATTCATGCACGACTGTTTTAACTCAATGCAAAGAGGAGGCAGAGGAGAGACCGATTCCTTTCATGAGCTCTCCATTCAAAAATGCGGAAATCAAATACCCACCTTTGGATAAGCAAGCTTTTGCGCTAGTTCGGGCTGTTAAGAAATTTTGACATTACATTCTCCGAAGTCAAGTCATCGCTATAGTTCTTGACGCGGCTGTGAAGTCCCTACTGATGCAGAGCGAGCTAGGAGAAAGAAGAGGGAAATGAATGGCCATCCTACAAGAATTTGATTTGGAGATACATCCCATGAAACTAGTTAGGGGCATGGGTTTATCCTAGTCCATGGAAAACGTTGGCAACATCATCTATCAGCAGTACACAATCCAGTCTTTCTCCAACAACCCTTGGTATGCTGATACCATTTGCTTGATGCTCCATAATCTATGTCCAAAAGGAATGAATTCCACTCAAAGGAGATCCCTAAGACTGAAGAGTTCTCATTACATGATCAAAGGAGGGTTGGTATACAGGAGGAATTTCAAAGGAGTATACCTAAGATGCCTTGATCATCAAGAGGCTAAACATGTGATCTTTGAGTTTCATGGAAAACATGGCACAGGTCATGGTTCTAAAGATTCATTGGCACACCAGATCCTCAGATCTGGTTATTATTGGCCCTGTGTATTCAAAGATTCCCATCAGCATGTGAGGACATGTCACACATGTCAGATTTTTGCATCAAGGGAACGCCATTCAGCTATGCCACTACAACCGGTCTATGAGGTAAGGCCCTTTGCCCAATGGGCACTAGATTTTATTGGGATTATTAACCCAAACTCTTCTATAGGACACAAGTTCATTTTGATTGCAACTAACTACTACACAAGATGGACATAAGCTATACCCTGCAAAAACAACACAACAGAGGTAGTGATCAAGTTCCTCACCGAATGCATCACTACAAGGTTTAGGGTACCCTTCACTATGGTATGTGATAATGGCCCCACCTTTTCTTCTACTAAGTTTATTTCTTGGGCTTATAATCACAAGATTCTCTTGAAGTATTCTTTGAATTATTACCCACAAGGAAATGGAGTTGTAGAGTCAACCAATAAGAATCTCTTAGGGGTCATTAAGAAACTGTTAGAGCATAACCCTAGAGACTGGCATACCTAGCTTAAATTTGCATTATGGGTAGATAGGACTAGGATTAAGGCTCCTCTAAAGACTTCACCATTCAAGCTAGTGTATGGCCAAGAGCCTGTATTCCAGGCCATCCATTTGCAAATACCTATCCTTGAATTCATGCAGAAATTCTACTCTAGTGACAATAGGATAGAAATCAGATTGGTTGCTTTGTTGAAATTAGAAGAACAGAGAGATGCTGCTTTGCAACAATTTTTCAACCACCAGGCTGTTGTCAAACATTGGTTTGAAAAAAGAGCCAAGATCAAGGCTTTTAGGATATCAGACTTAGTGTTGTTATGGGATAAGGCTAGTGAAAAGAAAGGAAGTCACCAGAAATTTGACAAACTTTGGCTAGGTCCTTATCAGATTGCTAAGATCCTAGGCGAAAATGCTTTTAGACTGAGTAGCCTAACTGGAGAACCTGTCCCATTGCCTGTCAATGGGCAGTTCCTTAAGCATTATTTTGAGTCATAAAGCTTGTTAATTTTTGTGCTGGATGTAGATAATCTGTTTGTCTCCTATTTGTGAATAATTTGCATTTTGTGAATACTTTCTATGTTTCTGCTTGTAAATAATCTGCTACTCTTTGAATAAATATTTTGCTCTTTTCTTGTAAATAATTTCCTGTTTGTTTGTTTTTCCTTTCCTTTCAGGCTTTCTGTTTTGTTTTGTGCTTTGGGGGTTTATCTGTTGCTTTCCATCTTTAAGTAATGGGTTGTTATCTGAAGCATACTTTGGTCATTAGGAGAGAAGTGGTTTAGATATTTTCAGGTTTCCTGATTGATAATTTTGTCCTCAATTCATTGTTTCATGCTTGTTGTCAATAAAAGTTGTGGAAAGTTTTGAAAACAAGGTGCAAAGTAAGTAACCTTTATTAGCTCCTCTGAATCTTTCAAAAATCCATAAGATCATCTCCTCTTGTAATGGTATATTTGTCTTAGGGTGATAGTGTTGCAAGTTTTGAGTGAAAAATATGATTCCCTAGGTGTTGTCTTGAGGTCCATGGTAGTTT
This sequence comes from Sequoia sempervirens, assembly GCA_007258455.2. Classification (NCBI taxonomy): domain Eukaryota; kingdom Viridiplantae; phylum Streptophyta; class Pinopsida; order Cupressales; family Cupressaceae; genus Sequoia; species Sequoia sempervirens. The sequence goes on along the minus strand of VDFB02348238.1, from coordinate 67,791 downwards.
TCAACCCAGATCAGATGTTTAACATCTGACATATTGAAAAAGAAATGAATGAAATATCTGAAACTTAGAGAAAACTAAAGAAAAAGAAAATAATTATGAGAAGAAAAAGAGGATTCAATATGAATGGGTGATTCTCATATCTCTACCGGGGCTATGGATGCCTGACTGGCAGTAGAGCAATGCTGAGAGAAAACTAGAGGTATCTCCATCGAGGCTATGGATGCCTGACTGGCAGCTGAGCAATGCCCAAGATATCATTGCATGAAGGAAATCAACTCATGTAGCTCACATCTTGCACATTATTATTCAAAGGATAGAGAAAACTTTATGAAAGAAAAATTTATGAAAGAATGATGCACAATCAAGCACACACATTGATTCAGGGGGTAGCCATTGATTGACTTACATTTGAGATTCTAGCTCTACCTTGTTTGTTATAACTTACCCAATTAGAGTTGTGATGTTCATAAACCAAGAGTTCTGGGTAGCTGAATCTTTTAGATTCATGAAAATGGTTAAACCATTTTCCCAGCCGAGTTGCCATTTGTCAAGCCTTGCATAACCACCCCACTTTGATTTGGATCAAAATGGGCCCCCCCCTTTTTCTTTTGGTTTCTTTATTCCTGGTTACTTGCTTTCCTCTTTGGAATTATTTTTTTTCCTCCTAATTTTGATCTTTTGATCTATTTGATCTAATTTTGGTTCTACCTCAGTTGGAATTCGGGTTCTCTCCTAAGTACGGGATTTTCCACCCAATCCAGATTTTCCCAGATCTCACTTGAGCTCTAGCTAAATGCTGTTGTTCGAGGATTTTTTGTCTTCACGAAATTTCGTGTGGACCGGATTTTCCCGAAATCCCCGAGGCCTCAGAGGAGATGTACCTTCTTCGCAGATTTCTTTCTCCACTGGATTTTCCTGAAATCAGTTGTTCCCTATTTTTTTTGGGTTTTCCGGAATGTCTTCTCCTTCACAGAAATTTGTCCCACGTGGATTTCCCCAGAATCTAATGAAATTTGAAGAAGTAAGGAGTAGTAGGACTAGTTAATAAATGACGATGCATTTTACGATTAATTGATGCTATTTGGAGATCTCACATGTTGTTCCATGATTGATAATCATCGGATTAACTTTCTACTGGGTGTTTTTGTGTTTATTCTACTAGAATCCACCTGACTTGGATTTCTCTGAAATTCCTCCTTGGCTTGGATTCCATGGGTTGACCTAAAACTTGAACTATTTGTATGATCATTTTGTTTGAAGATTTAACGACACCTTACTGACATAGGATTTTTTTCAATGATGATTTTGATTAATTAACTTCTATTTGTGTGATTTTCACTGTAGTTTTCTTTGTTGAATGCAGGATTAAATCTTGCACGTGATGGTATTTGCCAAGGGAGCTCAGTTGGAAGGCATTCCTCAATCCAGTTGGTCACAAAAATTAGGGCAAAGTCGGCAGGACCCTGGTGATGTCACAACAATCATAAATCATATGCAGGCATTAATCACTAAGAAATCATTCATCGTCTTGCTAACTAAGAGTTTGCTATCGACATAACGTTTTCTCTCCACTAAGATGTCTCGGCGAAGGCTCCATGTCTCACCAACTAGCAACACCGGGCTAACACTTCGGTAGGAGATTTTCTTCAGGGAGAAGTCTCGGCAACTTCCCAATGTCTCACCGATAGACGACAATTAGAACACATTTTGGTATGAGGGTTTGGCTTCGGGAGGAAGTATTGGTGACTTCCTAAAGTCTCGCCGACTACTGCACAATGAGCAAACACTTCCACAGGAGTCATCTTCTTCGCCAAGAAGTCTCAGCGAAATCTTCAGGTCACACCGACAAAGCACAAGAGGAGGTCTATTTGGGTGAGGTATGGCAGTCTTGCCGACCCATAAAGTCTCATTGACATATTCTTTCATCAGTGAGAGAAACAGGTTGTCACGGTGACAAAAGATGTGCTTATGGAGATCCCTCGGCGAAGCATAATGTATCTAGAGGACGTCTCCCCGACAAGGGAATGTTACGGTGACACAAGTGGAGAGAAGGCAAGCATATCGGTATGACCACAAGAGGAGGTCTCGGCGACAACAGAGTTCGGCAAAAGGAAGCTTCGGTCAGTGTAAAATCTCACCGACCGAAGAAAGTATCAGCGACATGGAGGAAGCTTGGCGAGAGTGAAAGAAATCGACGAAAGGTCTCGCCGAAGGTGAAAGGTTTCACTGAAACAAAAGAAATCAGAGAGAACAAGGAGAAATCAGTAAGACTCTAAGCAAATGACGTCCCTTCACTATGATGTCTTACTGACGCAAGAAGTCTTGCCGATCAAATAAGCCCTCCTTGAACTCAAATAAACTCTCTTCGAGACAAAGAGACTTCGGTGGAAGGTCTCAGCAAAACAATAAACTCTGAGTGACACAGCATACTATCGGCATAATCTTTGGCCAATTCAACATGGTCTAGCCAAAATGAAACAAAGTCACCGGAGGATATAGGACTCGATGTAATTTCTCATCGACTCATGGAGTTCACGCCGAAACAAAGGGAAATCAAGGAGACTCCAGAAGCATAAAGGGGTTCGATAAAAGGTCTCCCCGAGATTGAAAGGTCTTGTCGATACAGAATGAGCTCGATGAAAGATCTTGAGATCTTCATGATGTCCTACCAACCCGATAGGGTCTTGCTGATGCAAAGTGGGTTCGATGAAAATGAAAAGGAGTTCACTAAAACTCTTGCTGACATGAAATAACAAGCATCGGCAGAGGGGGATTCAATTGCCATAAGGTCTTGGCAAGATCTTTGTGTCTCACTGATAGGACGTGCCTCCAAGGAGAATGAACGCGTTCGTTGAGAGTCAAAAGGGCCCACGGAGATGTCCTGGCGAAGGGACTTGGTCAAACCAAAACATAAGGGAGCAAGTTCGGCAAGAATAGGAGGAAATCGGGGAGACTCCATACGAGTGGGGAGACTTCGCTATGAGGTCACAGCGACGAGTGATAGTCTTCTCGACATGAAAAATGAGATCGCCATGGGATCCTGAGGTTCACTAAGATGTCTTGCCGAGAACATGCAGTCTTCCTGATAGGTTTTGTGAGCTCGATGTCACTTTTGTAGCCCACCAAAACATTTCACCGAATGACCCATACTATGTTGATAACTGTTATAGGATGAAATCGCATCGAGGAGACACCGATGGTGTCTCACCGACATGCGATTTAAGGTGGCCTGCTCTTGACTACTCAAGAATCTAGCGTGGCATGTGATCGTCCAATCAGAGAGAACCAAGATGGGCCATTGACCAATTGACGGCCCCTATGGAGAAGACTAATAGAATGCAAGCAAGATAGTTTCCTTCTGAGATCCAAAGGCAATGAGTCAGCTCGGGTGAAATATTCAGATCTACAAGGAGGCCCGATGATGCTTCTAAAGGACGGTCAATGAACAGAGAAGTCCAGAACAGAAAGGGAGCTGAAGGAAAGAAGAAGTTGTGACTCTTAGGGACAACTATGGCGACCACTGACAGGGGTAGATCAATATTGATGGAGATATTCTGAGCATTCAAGGTGACTCCAACAGAGTTCAAAGGTGGATACATAGATAGAAGAGTAAATGTTGCAGTTGCAAAAGATCTAAGGTCATCCCCGGGACAACCTTTCAGCAATATGGATAGCAGGGCTTCGCTTTGAATGCAGTTTTGACTTTCCTCAGTAAGATTTGAGGGCTGACTCTCCTATAGTCTGCTGATATTTTGTAAACCCTAGTGCAGGGGACAACACATTCCTGTTGGTACATTTTGTATATAAGGCATTCTTGCCTCTTTGTAAAGGTTAGCACTTCTAGGTTAGAACTTCTAGTGTTAGAATTTTCAGAGTTAGAATTTTTAGAACTGGTAGAGAAGAGTAGAAGAGTTAGAAATTAGAAAGAAAAGTCAGTAAGATAAGATAGAAGCTAATCTTGATTCTTAGCAATGAGAGCTTCTTTTGTCTTCTCGGTTAGGAGTTAGAATCAAAATAGATTAATGTATCTTTCAGTTTTGTTAGTGTAAATGGAAACAATCTGGAGAAATAGATTCTTTGTACATTGGTGATTGTGCCAGCTTTGTAAATATTTCTTATCTATTTTATTGACAATAGAAGTAATTTGAGTTTAATCTAATTCATGTTGTGTTCTTGAACGATATTTGTCTTAAATTGATCATTTGATTTGTGAAGTCTTCAAGGAATGAAATGTTATTTGTGTTTTATTTAAATGGTAGCCAAAAATTTGTTATTTGAATTAGCACTGAGAATGCAAGAGGCTTTGTGTCAATCACAAGCTTATCTTGTTCTACAGTTTTAGTTTATAATTCGTTGAAGTTAACAAGTCTGGTTAAGATTGGATGAACTATTGTTCTTTCCTGTTCAAAAACCCTGATCTATCTTTTGTTGTTTCTTTAAAAACCCTGGTTAAATTAGGTTTTATTTCATGCTTGATCTCAAAACAATCCAGAAGCTCACACCAGCAAGCCCCTTGAATATTACTTTTGCATTGACTACTAAGTAACATCAGCACAGTTGAGACCCAACTACAAAGACCTTGGGAGCTAAGGAATCCATGTGTTGCCTTTCTCTTTCAGGAGAAGTAGGATAGTAAAATTCTTCTTGCATTGTTGTGGTGCCAAAATCATCATCAACAGTTCTTTTGAACTAGCATAGTAGAAATAAAAATAATGCTACCAAAAGCACACAGAATAAAGTCTTCAGAGAAATCTAAATTTACTAGTGTTGGGGTTGATGCTAAAGCTTCTTTAATTGCTTCAAAGTTGTTTTTGGCTTCTTTAGTCCAATTGAAAACTGCATTTTTCTTAAGCATGGTAGTCAAAGGCTATAATAAGTTTGCAACATTAGGTATGAATCTCCTTAAAATGCTTATTTTTCCTAAAAAGATTTGCAATCCTTTTTTGTCATTGGGTAATGGTTGTTCAAGAATGGCTTTGACTCTTTCAGAGTCAATGGTAATTCCTTCTTTTGACACTATATGGCCCAATAGTTTACCTTCATGTACAACAAATATACTCTTTTTTGGATTGAGAGATATTCTGTACTCTCTACATTTTTCAAAAACTTGCTTGAGATATGACAAGTATTCATCTACATTTTTGGAATATACAATTACATCATCTAGATAAACAAGTAGAAATTTTTGAATCAAACTTTGAAATGCCATATCCATTGCCCACTGAAATGTGGCACCAGTGCTAGATAATCCAAAAGACATTCTCTTGTAGGCCATAATGCCCCACCTTGTTGTAAACATTGTTTTATATTGATCTTCTTCTTTAACCAGAATCTGGTTATAACCAAAATACCCATCCAGAAGAGAAAATATCTCTGAACCAGCAACAACCTGAAGAATTTGTTCCATAGAAGGTAAGGGGTAATGGTATTTTAAAGACGCTCTATTAAGGTCTCTAAAATCTACACATAATCTTATCTCCCCATTCTTTTTTCTAACTCGAACAATGTTAGAAACCCAGGATGTGTGTTTAATCAAAAATACAATACTCCCCTCAACTAACTCGGTCAACTCTTTAATCATTAAAGGTTCAAGTTTGGGGTTCAAAGGTCTTTGTTTTTGTCTAACAGGCTTGGCAATAGGTTCTAACTCAATTGTATGTTGTGCAATATGAGGGTCAAAACCTTTTAAATTAGAATATTTCCAAGTAAAAACACAATGATACTCTTGGAATAAAGCAATAAAAGCTTTTTTATCTTCAACTGAATAGATTTTTCCTAACTTAAGAAGTTTACCTTTAAAAATTTCAACTTCTTCATAATGATCTTCCTTCACTTGAATGTTGACTTTTCTTTTCTTAAGCTGATCATCAGTATTGAATATGGACTCCAAGGTAACCAATCCTTTGGGAAGATTATTTTTCTTCAGCTGTATAACTTGATCATCATACTGTTGTTTAATCTTCTCCTGGTTCACTATAGCAAAATAATCTCCTTGGAGCAAAAAAGTTAAAATTTTCTTGTCACTGTCAAATACCTGCCAGTTAATGTTGTTATCAGGAATTGATGGCCTGATTACAACTTTGACATACTGTTGTATTTTCTCTTTTTTGATATCATTTGGGATATCAAACTATGCTCCAATTGCTACAAGTCTGTCAGCATGTTTATTCTGATTTCTTGGGATAGATATCAAATTGAAGGCATCAAACTCTTCAATTATGTTCCATACTCTATTTTTGTAGGATTTCAAGGCATCATTTTTTGCAACATTTAGGCCTCTAACCTGATTAACTATCAATTTCTTGTCTCCATAGACTTTTAAATAGTTAATTTCTCTTTTCCTTGCCCATTCAAGACCTTGAATAAGCCCTTCATACTCAACAGTGTTATTTGAGCATGCAAAAGAAAAATGAAAAGCTAAAAAATACCTATCACCCTATGGAGAAACAAGCATTGCACCTCCACCTACTCCATTCTTGCTTCTAGAACTATCAAAATATATCTTCCATAGCTCTTCTTGCTGTAACAACAACTAATCTACACTCTTTTCAAGGTTTGAAACCTTTTCATTAGGTTCAAGCATCACATAATTTCCCATACCAGCATCTTGAATAAGGTCTTTAGGACTTTCCAACACATTTTACTCTTCCCATTCGTGTAACAACACACTAGGAACACCTTCTGCTTGCAGTTCTTGAGCAATAGCAAGTTCACTGTCCATAAAAATGACATAATTTATGTCTGCAATAGTAGGAACAACATTGATAATACTTGGGTTATATGGCTCAATGTGATTTTTGGCCAACTTTTCAGATTTAATGGTAACCTTGGTTCCATATCTTGTTCTAAATAGCATATGTGACCAATCAGCTGAGATATAACCTCCTATCTTAGTTGTAAAGTCTCTTGAGAGATGTAAGGAAAAGAAAGGTGGAATATCTATGACACATATGTCTTGAGGAACTGAAAAGTTTGGACAAGCATGAAGGGTAAGGCTCAAGCCTTTTATAACACCTAAAGTATTAATAGAGGTACCATCCAATTGAATCACTCATTTCTCTAAAGGCTGACATTTTAGTCCCTATTTGTCAGCAATTTGTTTTTGCATTACAGAGCTACTAGCCCCACTGTCTACCATACATTTGTGGACTTACTTATCACCTATGATTAGAGACACATAAAATGAAGGTGGTTTTATGTCCTTACCTGCTTCTTTATTCAGTTGTTTATCATTTACCTGTTGATCATTTTTCAATAAAGCTCTAACTTGACCTATTGATGGCTCATCAGACACTTTCAAATTTGACAAGGCTGACTGTAACATGTATTTTTGGCCTGGAATAGATAATGAATCCCACATAGACATCATTACATTCATTATTTTCATGTTATCAATAATATTGTAAGGTACAACTGGGTTTACTTTCTGATGTACCTTTATGCCAGCATGATCAACTTGCAAGTGTGGCTACTCCTTAATTGGAAGTTGTTGATTTCTTTGCAAAATATGAGTTACTTGTGATGTAGGTGGTCCTACAGCTATTGTTTTTCCTTTATCAGTTGCTTGATCAAGTTAAAAAGCTCATTTCTTTTCCCTTGTATTAGCTACAACTGGAGAATCACCTACATTTACACCACATAATTCTTCACCTTGCCAGTTAAGTAAAGTGGTTTCATCTGTAAGTTGATCCTATTGTTGTGGGAGTACATCATTAAGTACATTCTACTATGATCTTAAAGCATTTTGTACCATAAGTGCTTGATTTATAACTCCATTGGAGAATTTAGCCTAATTATGTGGTTCGTTGCATGGGTAGCACCACTCATAATCAACAACAAGATTATTTTGAATAGGGACAAGGTTCCTAGCTGCACTAACAAGTGTTGGGTTATATGCTTGTAAAGGCCTTTTATTCACATTTTGTCTTGGACCTTGATAATTTCCTTGGTACTGCTACTTATTACCTTGAAATGGTTGATTTGCAGGTCTATTATATGACTGTTGCTTCTCTAAATTAACCAATTTGTTCCCAAAACTTTGCAAAATGTTCTCAATCTTTTGCTAGCTCTCTTTTATCTCTTGCAACTCATGGGACTGTACTAGAACATAAAATTCTTGTTTACCAGCAGTTGGTAAAGCTGGTACAATAGGTAATGGTGCAAATGGTGGAATTTGAAGTGGCATATTTGGCTATATTTTTGGAAAAATGGGCATTAGTGGCTTGGGAGAAATCTTTCCTACTTGAATTAAGCAATTTTTTGCTCTAATTGTTATTTCAAATGCATCTGGTAGAGAAACTCCTCCCATTGGCTGAGTCATAATAGCTATATTATTATTAAGAGCCTTCAAATAGTACAAAAATGTGTATTCTAGAGGTGGCCTCACTATTATAGGGATTCTATCCCAAGTCCTCTAGAATCCAAAGTTAAAATCATTCATCTACTCTTAAGGAGCTCTCTTTATTGTAGTCAGCTGCTCTAGTAAAGATAATTTATCAGACCTATCCTAAAACTGCTTGTGTAATTTCTCACCCAACTCATCCCCTATTGTAATAGTACCTACTTCAAAGCTTATGAACCACTATAATGCTCTTCCTTTGAATGATGTGGCAAGTAGCCTTACAGCTACATCCTCTTGTGTAATATGATGAACACCACATAAGGAAGCAACATTCCTTATGTGCTCAATTGTAGTTGTTTGGTTTTCACCGGTAAAGATCGGCAAGCTTTTCAAAGCTACAACTAGTATGTCATTATGTTGTGCAAAATTTAATGGACTGCCTCCATTAAATGGCACAAAGGGTTGATTTCTGGTAGCCATTAGAGGTGGCTAAGATGGATTAAAATATGTAAAAAATAGCAACTGATGAACTTGTTGCAATAGTAGAACTTGAAGAAGAAAAAATTGCAAAACTATGTAAACCGCAACCTTGGTACCTGCAAAACAACAAGAATAAACAAGTTAGACAAGAGATTGCAAGCCAAAAAAAGGATTCCCCATGAAATCCATTTACAAACTCAAAGTAGGAAAGAAAACAATAAAAAGCATGATAAAGAGAACAAAATAGATTAAATCCTAATTTAAATGTGCAAACTCATGATTCCATGGGGGAATTGGTGCCAATTTGATGTGAAAATTGGCCCTTTCCCAATTCCTAAGATGCAAACTTGATGTGTTGAAGATGATATGATCCACTTTTTTGGTGAAGGATAAGAGCTCCAAGCCAAAAATCTGCAAAAACCTAGCTAAGAACTTAATGATAATGGATGAAATTTGAGAGATATTTGAGCATGGTAACTTTGCATAAATTGTGGATGATAAAATGAGGATATGAGCTCTTTATTTGTAGCATTTCAAGATGGATGAATGTCCAAATTTGAGCAATGTGGGACTAACATTCATCCAATGGCATGATGCCACTTGTCAAGCCATGAGTGGGTGAAGGATGTGCAAGATTTGGGGATTATGCCAATAAATGCAAAATTTTGAATTTCAAATTTGTTGAAATAACATGTAAGAGGGAAGGGAAAATGCAATAAATGCCACTTGGCTCAAGGAAAAAGGACATGTAAGATGAATTTATTGCCTTGTTGGATGTACATGTTGACTTGGAATTTTTGAATTCAAATTGAGAGAATATTCCAAAAGATGCCATTGTGAGGAAAATAGAGATTTAATAAATGAATTAAATCTATTTTCATGTGCAACTTGCATTATCTAGAGGATGGGACATGAGATGAGATTAAATTAATTAAGCGTTAATTAATTTAATGAAAGAGGTTAGATTATGTGACCTATTTGACTCCAATTTATGGATTTATTTAAATCAAATAAGAGAGGAACATGATAAGAGGTTAATTAAATAAGGATTTTGATTTATTTAATTAAAAGGGATGGTGTTAGATTAAATCAAATAAGGTTTTAATTTATTTAATTTAATGGATAGATTTTAGAGATTTAATCAAATAAATTGATTATTTAATTAAATAGGGACAATTAGATCAGATGGATTGATTTAATTAACAAAAGAGATTGACTTAATTAGATAAAATGATTTATTCAATTAAGAGGGGAATATTGATGAATTTAATCAGATAGGGGAATTTGATTAAATGGTTCGACTGAGGGATGATTCAGGAAGAAATGATGTTAGTAGTCAGGATCAAATGCACATTGTCAATCAGTATATTTTACGTGTCTACATTTTTGCCCTCTTTGAAGCAATGCACTTGTTGCATTAGTTCAAAGAATAAACGATCTTGATCAAAGCCAAAAATTTGGTTATTAAAAAACTTTCCCCATTGCTGCCTGGCGGGAGAGAATATGCCAATATAATGCCCTCTCGAGAGATTGGACGAAAATTCCAATTTTTGGGTGATCTCGTGAAAAAAGATGACAAAGTGCCTGACAGGTCCAAAAAGGATCTAGGAGGCTAAAAATGTGTCTAAACGCAATAAAATGATTAAAAAAAAACCTCGACTGGATGACAATAGGTTCAGGGGCCCAAAATCCTAGCAAGTCAGCCAATCAGAATGAAAAAACCCTAATTTTCATGCTTAAATGGGGCCCGAGCGGTCACTTTCAAGTCATTTTCAAACGCCTCCAATAGTAACCTTGAGATTTGAGCTCAGACCTCCAGACAATATGGCATAACGACAGCTTCCTCTGCACATTTTGGATTGAGTTCGGACGTACCAGCAGCCACCTAGCATCGGGGCACTAGTAAGTGGTCCTTACACGATCTTCGTCTTTCATTTAATGCTTCAATTGATGCTTTAAAGAGTCGGTCCGCCTGTAGCGGCACTATATAGCGCCGCTCAGAAGACAAACTGTGTTGCTCGGTGTGATATAGCGCCGTTGCGGTGCAGTTTGGAGTTTCGAACTCTGACGCTAAGCTTAGGGCTGGCGAGTGGTTTTACAAAGTGTGATGCAGCATCCTTAATTTGGCTCAAAGTGCACCGCTAGGAGGAAAATTGCACCACGGCGGTGCAATTTGGTTCTTTTCAGCCCTAGTGTCGGAGTTTGATTAAAATCAAACTATGACGCCATCACGGGTTGCACCGCTAGGGAAGTTTTTTGAACGCCTGATGGAGAATTTTTTTAAAAATTTTAACATGGTGACCTTCCTTGATGCAAGACATGACGAGAGAGCACTACTCTTAAGAGCATAGGTCGTGAGACCTAGTTGGCTACTTGCGGGACCTGAACGATAGGGACCAGGATCGACTCTGGATTGTGGGGTTGTGGCACATTGCGTATGTGGCACCAATTTGCACTCACCTAGGGATGTTATCAGTGCTAGCAGAGAGATGTCACATCGAGACATCTTCGTTCCATCTTGCCACTGGTGAGGCCACCATCACTCTAGATGACATTTGGCAGATTCTACAATTTCCTATTCACGGTCACTAGGCGATCTTCGATATGGACAAGGGACGTGAGGCCTACTTCTGAGTCCTTGCTACATATGAGATTGTCTTTTGCGAGGGGAAGATAGAGCTTGAGCACCACCGGATCCTGGCACCTCCCTACCGCTGGGTGATTGCAGCTATCATTTCAGGCCTTGTTGCACTTGACAGGAGAGGGTGATATTTCAGTCCCAGCTAGGGATATTGCTTGTAGCAAATGGTCTGAGACAGGCCGGTTCATTTTGCATGGGGGTCTGTTCTTCTCACTTCACTTTACAGAGACCTCGATGAGTATGTTTACATGGATGGGAGAGCACTGGGAGCAGGGATGACCCTTCTTCACATCTGGGTGTGGGAGCACATTTATGTGCTACGTCCACGTGTAATTTTAGTTTTGATGGGGCCAGACAATCCCCTTGTGGCACGATACAGAGGCGGTGTGTCTTTCACTCACACCGGTGAGCACAGGATCCCCTACTAGAGGAGGGTTCTAGATGAGATGCAGGTTTTGGGATGGGGGTGTAGATGAAATGGTAATGGTGGATGAGATTGGAGGAAAAGATGTTTCCACTATAGTACTCACATCAAAATCTGAAGGTAACTTGGCCCCTTGTTTTGCTAGCTCAAGCATGTATAACGAAGGGTTAAGCCTCATCATGATGTTGATGATTTTATGGTTCTTTGGATTTTGGAGCATTTCAGTCATTTCTTCGTGAGACATTCCAAAGGTAAGGTCCTCTCCTTGTTTTTCTTCTTGTGGATTTTGCGATGATGAAATGACCAAAGGATTACTTGATTCGGCGGGATTCATTTCTATGTTTGTTTGGCTAATATCACTTGAAGTGGGTGTTTCTTTCTTGGCTTTCATACTCTTCTTGTATTGAGATCTAGTTAGAACCATAAAACAAGGATCAATTTTCAAGAATATGGGAGATGAATCTCTTGATTCTTTGGATTGATCTTTATTTTATGCCCCAAGTAAAATTTTCTTAGGATATCTTGAGGATCGAAAGGTGATGATATGATGAAGATGTTTAGATGATGGATGATGCAGATGTTATGATCTTTTGGTAAATCTTGAAGGAGATACTAGGCTTTTAGAACTTGCAGATTTTGATTTTGATTTGATTTTGGATTTTGGATTTTGTCCTTGATTTTGATTTTTTATTTTCTTTTGATTTTGAATGAAAAGAACCTAAGAGGATGGATGATGATCTAAGGGATAGATTTTTTCAAAAGATGATGATTTGAATATGTGCGGGGAGAAGGATGCACTTACCCATACCTATCCAAACAAGATGATAGTTTCACTAAGCATATGAAGAAGGATTCATCCACATATACTAAGCTAGACAAGATGATTTTGATAACTTTGACTAAGCATATATGCAAAAGGATGCATCTACACATACCTAGCCAAAGGTGATTTTGATAATGTTTTCAAGGATTTAGTCTCAAGGATTTTGATTATTTTTATTTTTCCAAAAAGCCTAGCATTAAGGATAATTTCAAGATTTTCCAAAAGGTGATTTGTGAGATGGTGTTCATTTTGATGTTTTGAAGGATGGATGAAAAATATATTGACTTGTTTTGATCCTAAGATGAGCCTAAAAAAGACACTTTCTAGACCTAGGTATTGAAGAGGATACAATGCTTCTATAGACCTTTGTAACCAAGAAATGATTCCATTTGAACATTCACTTTCAGATTTCCAGCCAATGATTTTTTTTGCTTTGGGATTTGGACTTCTTGAGAATCGTGAGTTTTCAACACATATGAAAGTTCATTTTGCTTAGCTTTGCTTAATGGCCTTATTTTACCAAAAACACTTTCTTTAATTAGGTTTTCAAACTAAGATGTCCAATGTCTTAATTTCTTCAAACCCCACAAGCTATGTTATGTGGAAATTTGATGAACTTAAGGCAAGGGTTTTCCTATTGTTTACTTAAGTAGACAAATTGAGATGTAATCCAATGTTTAGAAACCTCTAAGGATGTGAATCCCAAGGGAAAGCAATAACAAATGGATTGAGTCAATTGCATTTGTCTCCAAAAGGTTTTGAAGTTTGGATGATGATGTTAAGCATTGGTTTTCAAGATGTTTTCAATCAAGCAATGCAATTTGTAACCCAAGAATAAGTACAATCCTATGGATGTGTAAGACAATATTTGTTGGATTCCCACTTGGACAAGTCTAGCTATGCTTATCTTTAGTGAATGGTTAGATGCTTGACCCCACTGGCTCCCCTCGACGACACTCACTTATATGGGGCAGCCAAGCATCAACACCCATGAAACTCCCATGGCATGTTTTCCATTTCTACTAGAAGACCATAAAAGTGTGGGGTGGCTTTAGAATGACCGTTCTTGCACCAACAAATAGATTAGAGGATTTCAGAAAATTCTAGCACATGGGTTTTAATAAAGACTTTTCGTTCGTGGAGATTGACCCATACGGCAAGAGTCCCCTTTCGAATCCATCTTGTCAGAATCAACTGCACGATATTGGCGTTTACTCCAATATCCACATTTATATACCGGTTGGAAATACTCTTGGCTTTAGAGTGTTACCGGTTGAGTTTTTCCCTTGGGTGAGTACTTCTTCCCTAAGGCAGGCCCTCTAGGATAAACAAAAACGAATGAAGAACAATGTTCATAACTCGATCAATCCTTGTTGGCAACAAGGAGAGAATATACGCAACAATGCCCCCACTCACACTCGCACAAGATGTTCAATTTTAAACCCAAATCAAAGTGTGGAGGTGATTTCTTTTTCTCACCCTAAAGTCATGAAAAAGGCCTTTTGATTCTCAAGATCACTATAAAGCCTGAGAGAAGCACATATGTCCTTTTTCAATGCCTTTAGTTTAAGTAAGCTTTCATGGAAAAACAAAGTTGCACTTGTTCTTTTTAAATCCACAAAGCAAAATGTGAGTTCTTTTTAAGCACAAAATGATAAGTGAGATATTTTGCTCAATTGTTAACCAAAAACAAAATTTAGTATGTTGTTGATCCTATTTTTTGTTTTAGCCCTTTTTGCAACAAATGGAAAAAATTATTTTTTTAAACCTAAACGAAAATTAGTGTCCTAAGAAAGAAAGGATAACAATTTCGTGAAAAAGTGTTAAGCAAACACTAAAGTGTTTAAAAACACTTTGAGTTAATGAAAAATCCTCCTCTTGCTTCTCCTTTCTTCATTTTTGATTTCCAACCTACAAGGAAGAAAAACCAATCAGATTCTGGAAAATACCGAAATTAAAAAACAAAAAATAGAAGACAAATTAATCATCAATCAAAAGCACGTGCTAAAATTAAATTTCCCCTTTTTACTCCCTTCCAGCGTCGCAACTCATAACTGCATCACAGTTTGATTTCTGAGCGGTGGCCTCACAGTGCCGCTTACCAGTCAGCATCGCTCTATGTCAGGAAAGAGAGCTCAACTGTGTCGCACTTTTCATCCAGCGTCATAGTTCGATACTTTTTGAAAAATTTTGTGAGTCAACGAGCCCAACGGTGGAGTTTATAATTCAAATTTTCTTGGTGGGATGAGTCCAGTGTCACACTTTGAGTCTCTTGCGGTGCTATATAGCGACACTGAAGAGATAGCAGCGCTAAAAGAGTAGTGTTGAGCTCCCAACGTTAGAATTTTCTGTGTGTGAGGAAAAAATGCAGAAATTTTGGGAAAAAATGAGAAAGAATGATATCCAGCCCTCCTTCTAGTGCCAAATGTGTGAACCCCAACCTTGGTACTTGCAAAACAACAAGAATAAACAAGTTAGACAAGAGATTGCAAGCCAAAACAAGGATTCCCCATGAAATCCATTTATAAACTCAAAGTAGGAAATAAAACAATAAAAAGCATGATAAAGAGAACAAAATAGATTAAATCCTAATTTGAATGTGCAAACTCATGATCCCATGGGGGAATTAGTGCCAATTTGATGTGAAAATTGGCCCTTTCCCAATTCCTAAGATGCAAACTTGATTTGTTGAAGATGGATAAGATCTCCAAGCCAAAAATCTGCAAAAGCCTAGCTAAGAATTTAATGATAATGGATGAAATTTGAGAGATATTTGAGCATGGTAACTTTGCATAAATTGTGGATGATAAAATGAGGATATGAGCTCTTTATTTATAGCATTTCAAGATGGATGAATGTCCAAATTTGAGCAATGTGGGACTAACATCCATCCAATAGCATGATGCCACTTGTCAAGCCATGAGTGGGTGAAGGATGTGCAAGATTTGGGGATTGTGCCAATAAATGCAAAATTTTGAATTTCAAATTTGTTGAAATGACATGTAAGAGGGAAGGGAAAATGCAATAAATGCCACTTGGCTCAAGGAAAAGGGACATGTAAGATTTATTTATTGCCTTGTTGGATGTACATGTTGACTTGGAATTTTTGAATTCAAATTGAGAGAATATTCCAAAAGATGCCATTGTGAGGAAAATAGAGATTTAATAAATGAATTAAATCTATTTTCATGTGCAACTTGCATTATCTAGAGGATGGGACATGAGATGAGATTAAATTAATTAAGCGTTAATTAATTTAATGAAAGAGGTTTGATTGTGTGACCTATTTGACTCAAATTTATGGATTTATTTAAATCAAATAAGAGAGGAACATGATAAGAGGTTAATTAAATAAGGATTTTGATTTATTTAACTAAAAGGGATGGTGTTAGATTAAATCAAATAAGGTTTTAATTTATTTAATTTAATGTATAGATTTTAGAGATTTAATCAAATAAATTGATTATTTAATTAGATAGGGACAATTAGATCAGATGGATTGATTTAATTAACAAAAGAGATTGACTTAATTAGATAAAATGATTTATTCAATTAAGAGAGGAATATTGATGAATTTAATCAGATAGGGGAATTTGATTAAATGGTTAGACCAAGGGATGATTCAAAAAGAAGCAATGTTAGTAGTCGGGATCAAATGCACAATGTCAATCAGTATATTTTACGTGTCTACAAAAACCTATAAAGATAGCAAATAGAATCTTCTTTGGAGAACTGGAAGGTGACCTTACTATTATGTAGCTCTATGAGGCAAAACAATTCTCACTCTGCTTTTTAGATGGACTTCCTCTCCTCCTTGGTGGTGAAAATACTAATATTGGTCTAACACGAGGTGGTGTAGACTATACTCTCTTGGAAGGAGGTACTCTTTTTGTTGCTTTGCCTTGTCTTCTGGGTGGTGACAGTTGCAAAAATTTGAATTCTCTAGAACTTGTTTAAAATCTTCTCATAAGTTGTAACAACACTAGTTTTGAAGTTCTTTCACTTTACAGAGTTGCCAAGTACATGCAAAAATAACTTTTGTAAAGTCTGAAACCTTTTGGTTGCATACCAAACCAACAAAATTGTGGAGAATGTGTCCCACCGGGCATGCCAAAATTGTTATCTTCTAGAAATGCACCCTATGCAAAGTTATGAAACTAAGTTTTCTAAAGAAACATGGGATCATTTCAAGGCTGTGGGTCACATAAAGTTTAAATGAACCTTTGGATAAGGTCAACTTCCTAGCTGGTAATATCACCTAAACTATTAACTTGATGGGAAAAGGGTAAGGATATGATTGCATAAAATGGAGAATACTAAAAATATGAAATAAACTGGGTGATACACCAAATTGATAAGAGCTATGAGATAGTTATATTGCACTTGAATATTGATGATGGATATGAAATTGCACAACAAGTTTATATAGGTTATGCATAAGTATTTCACAAACACCTGTTTGACTTGCACACAATTTAAAGAAGGAAAAAACAATTTTCACAAATTAAAAGTTCATGTGCAATTATGTAAACACAATTTGTAACCTGCATAACACTACTTTTGCAAAGAAAGGCATGCAAACATGAGACAAAGCTATAAGGAAATAAAAAAAATTCACAAAGTAGCTTGATCAATCACCTAAAAATGCGCAATATTTTGTAAGAACAAGAAGGAAAATTGAGCCATCAATGGTAACCAAGGTAAATTCTACATGCTCCAAATGAGTTACAAAATTTGCAAAGGTATGACAAAGGACTTCCAAAGTCACAAATTCTCTATCTACATATGAAGAACTAACTAGAAAATAGTTACAAATGAGAATATATCCAACACTCAAGTTGCTCCACAAAATAAGGCTCTAGAAAGCCTTGGGTCAAATGCAACAATAAGGCCTAAAATCTAGCCTTCAAATCAACTCAGAAAGAGCTCATGTTGGATGAAAAAGTCATGCAAGACTTAATCCAACCATAACTACTCCTAAAAGTGCTCTAAAAAGGCACATATTCTCTCAAAAAGAGATGAATCACTCTATCTTTTCTCCACATGTTCCCAAACTAAAAATAACCTCCTCTTGTTTGTGGCATGCCATCAATACAAGAATATCTCTATTCCTACTTATTACTTGATCATAATGCACATGTTCCTATTTTAACTCAATTCAAAGCTCATATCCCTTGCTTCTTAATTGTGATACATTTGGAAAGCTCAATACCTCTTTTTGCATTAAAAGAATACTAAGTCAATAAGATTTATAATGTATCTAAGGACCTAACATTTACAATATGAAGATTATGCAAGAAATAAATAAATGACAAAAATGCCATTCCATCAGCATCTGTAAATAGGGTACCAAACCCTAAATGACAAAAGCAAAAAAAAAGAAAAATATTTTCATTTATCGTTTAGAAGCTTCAAGAAGAAGCTAAGCCACCAACGAGGGTTTGAAGAGTAGGCTCATGGAAAATTTTTGCAGATTTAGAGGCATTTTCTAGAAGAATTCTTGCAAAAAACATAGTAAGTTTGATCTTACACAAATTTGACTTTATTCTTTAGCATTTTGAAGCATCTTTGGCCTTTCAAGTTGTGGCCTCTACAAATTTCTTACTTGTTTTGTGTTTCTATTGTTTTTCTCTTGATCTGACCGCACCATCATAAGGATTTTCTAGTGATTGTATGGCACATAGAGGCATCATTTTTCTTCCTTCTGCTTCATAGGCCATCCATGGCCGCAGCTTCTAGTATATCTTATTGATGCTTTTATGTGTTTTTCTTTCTCTATGATTTTTATTTCCTTTCGGGGTCTTCTATAAAGAATATATGACCCATTTCATCAAAAATAGGTCGAGGGTTTCAAGATGGCTCTTAAAGTGAACTTCATGAAGAGGATTTTCCTTTGTTCATAGAAACATTTTTCTATAAAAGACTGACAAAGAACTCTCAAGTAATCCAACACTGAGATTATTCTACTGGTTCATTTTCCTCTACTAATTTTGCTATATATTTGTGACTTCAAAAGGTTATTCAAACCCATGAGTCATGGCTTGTTTCATGTCTTTGTGTTACCATTATATAGAGGATCTCTGTAACTTGTGGCCATGGCTATTATGGATGCATTTATGAGAATTTGAAGAATTTTTTTCCCTATTTGGCTAGACCTTTTGCTCAAATCATTGTTTTGGGTTTGATTTCTAACTGACCCATGGTTTCTCCATTTTGATAACCAAGACTGAATCTATGAGAAAAATACAAATGATGAATATATATATTGTTTTCTCCTGTGTATTCTACATGGTCATAGCTCTTGTATTCTACCATGGCCCTGCTCATATTTTCCATAGAAAAAATGAAAGCTTACACACAAAACATAAATCCTTCATTCGAAAAGGACAAAGGATTTTTGAAATTCTAGGTTCCTTTAGATTTGTATGTTTCAAACTTATATAGATTCAATCATTGAAATACAACATACTCACCTTGTAAATTTTCTTGAACTTCTTCGCTATCTTTTATGAGATTTCTTCATACAAATTCCTGAAACCCCTATTCCTCTTCTAGGTATTCTTCTCATGAATTTCCTGTGCATTTTTTCCTTTTCTGTAGACTCTTACTACAAAATATAAAGGTTTCCTCCAAGTTTTATTCCATTGAGGGTTTGGACACAAAACTATAGCTCTTATAGTAACACCTAATTTCCTTTATGATTTTAAGTAAAACCTAGGATGGGTCTCTTCTTTTCACTTTCTATAGATTTCATTATGTTGTGTTGTGCCCTTACACTTTGCTGCAATTGTCTTTGAATCTCAAGATATTAATGCAACCTTCTTAGTACCTCCCTTTTAAACAATTATGTATTTTTTGGTACCATTTGTTAAATTTCATAACACTGTATCATTTATCCCTTCTAAACAACAAATCAATGGTATGATCAGTAGATGTTATTCTTTATTTCATACTCTAATCTATACACACAACTTGTACAAGTAGGTACCATGAGAAGAACCAAAAACTTTAGAGCTCAATAAAAATAAATGGATTTTCTAGCCCTTTTATCTATGATTAGAATGCTATAGGGGTAAGATGTAACAAATCAGCTTTGTGGTTCTCTCTTATAATTTGATATGCATCTACTACTTTCTTTTCAAGCTACTGGTGAAACATGCTATTTTCATTTTGTCTATGAAAGAAGGTCATTTGAATAACTAAAGAATGTATCTACCTTTTGTATTCAGAATAACATTCATGATTATTCCTTCAAAGACTCCTTTGATGATACATTCATGACACTAAAATTGTAAGAAGCTTTGCACTTGATATTGAATGTGATTTCATTAAGACATACGAGGCTACTCTCTATAGCTTATGATAGCTCCTGTTATCATCATAGATTATGCATTCATTTCCTAACATAATCATATAAGATATACTCATCTTGAATCAAAACATATTTTGTTTTCTTACTCCAAAAATAAGAATGTTGATCTCATTGTCTTGTTGATTATCATTGGCATTTATCTGTTTACTGACAGAGAAAACATCTTAATCCTTATCCATTTATACCATAATAATGTTATGATGGAGATTTAATCTTGTTCAGTGTACTATATATTACTTGCAACTTTTGAAGAATTCCTATCATTTTGTGAATACAAATGTTTACTTAATAGTTGTACCATTCTAATAGCCATTCTGAGTTTTCATTGTTTAGAAAATCTGCACCTTTCATCACTTCCAATGATGACTATTTTCTCTGTGAGCTCTTAATGGCTCTGTCCTTAACATATGGCTTACAATATGTTAGTCTTGCTTCTTAACTATAATGCAATTATGCTCACACAAATGGAAGATCGTTATGCTTGTTTCTTGGTAAAAGATATAATAATTCAGCATGTCGGGCTCAACCCTTGTGGGAGCCTCGTTTTAACCCACGTGTTGAATTAAGACATGATTACACCTGTAGCTGCACATGAAGCAAACGATTTAGAAATAAAATGCCTATGTCAAGTGTGTATAATGTTATATTCTGGCTTTTATGGACACTTAAGACAGACATTACATTTGATGCACATAGGAATTAACATATGTATGTCTGGGTAGATGTACATGTTCAGAATGTAACCTTTAATTGCTTAGAACCTAATGTTCTAACCCATTTCTTTACCCAATGCAGGAAATCAAACACCAGGCACTTAGGTGTCAAGGAGCTATACGAAGCAAGGCAAGGAAATCAGGAGCAGATTCATTTGCAATACCATTCATTCAAGTAATGAATGGTTACCTTCTTTACATGTACATTTTCTTTTCATCATTTACTCATTCACATATACTTTAATTTTTATTTGTATCAAATGAATAAGTCAGTCTCACAGCTTGCTATGTGAGACACATGTATCTAATTACATTCAATAAAGATTAAATTTTCAAAAATATTGTAAAATCTTTTATGTTTCATTCACTTGTATGAATGTAGTAATTTTTCATTCTTGTAATCTTGTAAAGTTGTTTCATTCTATATAACTGAATGTAACATAGAAGGTTTAATAAAATGTACCATTCATTTTGAAACATAGTTGGCTCTTCCTAATTGAGCCTATAGGTGAAAATCTAGTAACAAGTAGAAAAATAAAGGACCAAAGCATAGAAACCTATTGGTCCAATGAAGAACGACATGAAAAGAGTAAAGGGTGAAACATATAAGGAGTCAAAATGAAGAATGTGAAAATAGAGATAATATAGATTGCAATTAAAGAGTTGTGTAGGATTCATAGGATAGTTTTGATGGATATTTTACTATGGAGAGTGACAGATATGAATGGGGAGCTTTCAATAAGAAAATACTCCATGAGTGAAAGAAATAGGCCTATTTAGTAAACGGTGTGTTGTTTAGAACATAAAATGTCGATGGAGTTGAGAGAAAAGAGGTTGTGTGTGGTAGTAGAAATGTTGCAAAAGAAAACTACAATGATATATGTAAAAGGAGTCAAGTATAGGAGATGGTGGCATAGATCTATGAGTGAAGGTGCTTGAAAGTGCACAAGCAGAATGAAAGCGAAAAGGTAGAATGTGAAGAGCCCGATTGGAAATGGGAGTTGATGAAAGGAGAAGTAGCATGACAGGTGAAATAGACTAGAAATATTTTTGACAAAGGAAAGGTAGACGAGAGAGATGGTGTGAAGAAAATGAAGAGTCAGTTTGATGGAGAGATGAAGGGAGGCAAAAAAATTGTGTGTGATTGCAATCTTTATGTTTCATGAAATCATTAATAAATTTATTGATATATTTTTTAATTTTGGGTATTTTGTTGGCAATTGTAAATTGATTAAGATAAACACAAGTACTTTTTGATTTTGGGAATTAATCATCATGGAGTTTGTGTCATCTAATTTTTTTTGGGTTGAGTGAGGTTCATCTTCATCGTGTTCCCAGCCCAAAGTGTGGTGTATGCTAATAACGAGTGGAGATTCATCTAATCAAGTGAAAGTTAATGAAACATGTGGGTAATTAATTATCAAAGATAATGGATGCCCCTCTCATGCCTTGAGTGCTTGTGAAAACTAAGGATATATGGGAAGACATGCTATCTTGAGGATGTTGGGTCTTGTAAGGTCAATTTCCCTCTTTTGTATGATAGAGGTATGATATTCCACATGTATCCATACTAATGATAACTGTGATGACACTCCTTAACTAGATCTCTAATATCTTTCCCTTGATTGGTTTTGAGTAGCATCTAAAAGAAGTTGTAATTCAATGTTTATGATTGGCCTTGAGTCTATTTCATTATTAGATTTTGTGTGTTCTCTATATCTTATGTGAGTGTATACCCTTCTAATAATTTTTCTTGTGTGTGCGTGACTGGGCCTTGTGACTATCTTCTAGCATGGTGGGGTCAACCTTGAAACATAGAGAAAAAGGCTCTCCATCAATAGGGTATCAATCATGAACCTAATTTTCATTAGGTGTGTGTTTCATTCAATTATGAGGGCCAAAATGCATAAATAACAATCGAAAACTAATCCAAACTATTATAGTAACTATGAGGGGAGTTTTCAGAGCTTGAAATGATGTGTACCTTGTGGAAAACTTGTTTTTAGGCCACAGAGGACTCATTTGACTTTAGTGGCGAATGGGTCCCTATTAGGGTTCTAGAAACTAAGATCTGGGTTATTTTCCCTGAAGTTGGTACTCTTAGATCCTCAGTTATTAGCTCTCAAAAACCTATAAAAAATTATGTAGCCTTGATTCTCTGTTCTTGCACTATGAATGACAACTTTGCAACTTGACAATTTTAACAAATTTCCTTCCAATTTCTTCTCCACTTGATCTTTGATCTATGATCCTCTAAACTCACATTCAAGAAAACAAAAAATTGTCAATTTTTAGTAAATAAGGGTTTTCCTAATTCAAACCCCTTTTAGGTAATTAAACTACGTGATGAAATAATGTAATTGAAGCATGAAATAATGAAATTTTGATACCTTGGAAGTTGTCTTGGAGTGTAAATATGAAAACTAACTTGTGGTGGCCATGAAGAATGTAGATCTTGATCCCAAATAAGATGTGAAACAATGTTTGCAAGTAGATCTTCAAGGCTACATCAACTATCTTAGCTCAACAACATTATTTAATGCACTATGCCTTAGACATTATGGAATGATATTGAATTGCTGCAATAAGCTCTTCATAATCTACCTTAGAATTCCTTTTAAATTCTCTTGAAGTGCTCTATAATGCTCTCATAAAGTTGCTAGGATTTCTTGTAAACTTTCTAGGACAAACAATGTGAATTAACCCCTTCTTTATACTAGATCTAAGGATTAACCTCAAAATTCAAACAATTCAAGCCAACACCAGATCTAGAATGGAAAATCATTAGAATCTTGCTAAAATTAAATTAAAAAATGGGTATCCTACTCAAGGAGAACCTATTCGCCACTAAAGGCGAATGGGTCTTGGCACAAGTTTCTAGGACCTTACTTTAGGAGGGTCAAAAAACATAAAAAACCCATGTCAAATATGCATAGAAAGGGGGATCCTATGAGGAGAGGACCCATTTTCCACTAAAGGAAAATAGGTCCTAGCACCATCTTCTAAGACCTTAATTTTTCAAAATTAATGTTATGCAATTTGAATATTGAGTGTCGGGATGGAGCCTTAGAAGATGTTACAAATAAGGCTTAAATTTGAATTAACAGGGCTAATTAAGCTCAATTAACAATGATTAATTAATGAGACCCTAGATAAGTGTGAATTTCTATTACAACACTTTACAACACCTAAAATCAGGTACAAATTAAGTATACTTTATTAAAGAGGGCCCAAGATTAATGTGAATGTGTACAACACATTACAACACTAAACCTAGGCAAGATAAGGTTAATTCAATGACAATTATTCCCAAATTAAGTAAGGAAAAGGGATATTTTTTCTATTACTACATTTTCCCTACTTTAGTGAGAGTTTGTCCCCATGAGAAAATCACACTAAAGTAGACATTCAAGGTGCATTAGTATGCAAAAATAAAAAAGATACATAGACATACCCTATCAAAGGCTGATAAAAACTAAGAAAAATAAAGGGTCAAGCATAAACCATTCCAACACAATGTGGAATGGGGTTGTTTGTTTGTAACATGGGCTACTCACTCTAGGGTAGTGGAACCACATTCTATCCACTAGTTTAGCTGTCCCAAATATGCATGATCACTTTGGGGTAGTGGAACCTCAATCTGTCCACTAGGTGAGTTGTCCTAATTAGGTGGCAAATAAGAGAATCATATTATCCTCTCATACCATACCGAAGTTATCCTCCTAATAACTTCAATAAGGCACCATAATGCAATGCTTTTGAATGTAAGTTTTTACTAAATGGGATTTTGATTTGTTCATGTAAGGTCTTTTTCTTAGGGAGAGTTGTGCCTAATGTATCCATGAGAAATCAAGTCAAGGATATCAAATCACCACGTATGGGATGCCTCGTTCACATCATTCCATGAAGGGAGATCATATGCTTATAAATATCGCACTCTTGGAGGACATCAAACCAAATGACACCACCAAGAAAAGGACATGTCACAAGAAAAAAGAAAAAGCATGCCATGAAATTTTCCGAAGGATGTCATCGATGTATGCCCCTACTTTGAAGCATTTTCTAAACAATTACTGTGAAAATTTGCTTTAAAGTAGCTAATTTTTTTCCTAGGACATGAGAGCTTTCCTTGGAAATCCCTATGCCAAGTCATATGTTTCTGAAATAAAGTTGCGTCATGAAATAGGAAGGAGATTTCCTGCAAAATGTAACAACTAAAGATAACTTAGTATGTCACATGCTAGCCAACTTAAGGCATGTCATCCACATCCCAAACTTGCTCCAATATAAATGTGGAATGCAGTCAACTAACCAAAAGAGGCAACAACAAGTGATATATGAGGAAAAACTCTAAATATTGGCATAAATCATCCATCTTTGTCACAAAGTGTCCCACTTTGGCACAAAGTGTCCTACTACCTAACCCCTTGCCCCCACTAAGTGAAGGACAAGAGTGAGCTGAGATGATTGATGAAAAAAATGAAAATCAGTATCAATTAGATGAACTAGGTGCTATAACACAAGGAAGAGCACCACAATCCTTAAGATATTGAATTTTATTACCCAAATACTTGCATTCATTAGTAGAATGACCATGAATTCTATGAACATGCACAAAATGAACTCTTGTAGTAAAATTTCTTTTGTGTTCTCTGAGGGAGAGATATCAAATGTTCTTGGAGGAGCCTCGAAAAGATACCCTCTTGATCAATAGTAGAATATGTTCCTTTATTCTGTGACAAAGATATCTCTTGCTTAGTACAAGATGTCATACTTACACACGACTCTTTATATTGCAAGATTTTGTACTCTCCTTTACAAGAGAGTGTAAAATGTATTTAATTTGAATCATTAGTGTTTTGCATGATGACATTAATGTTAAGTGAGGATTTCATTGTTTCTTATATTTCTTTCAAAGGATAATAATCAAGACCACTAGTTTCTATCAATTTAGGATGCACTAGTGTCAAAGTTAGCTTAGAAGAATATTTTGTAAGAGTGTTGATATTAAGTGAATGCTTTTTTAATACTTTTATTTCTATCAAAGGACAATAACCAAGACCATGAGTTGTTTCTTACATGTTAGGTTCTATAGGGACACAAATATCTTCTTCTCTAGCACCACATCCTTTTCCACTATAAACAAGTTGTCTCATAAGTTCATAACCTTTTCCTCAAACATTTTCCATTTCTTTAGGATTTAGTGGTTGTTCATATTCAACTTCGTCAACGTTTTTTGTGTAATTTTCTTGATCTAAAGTTGTTGAGGTGGATGCTTTAAATTTTTTTGTTGAATTTGGTGTCAACATTACCGCTTTTTCTTTTCCCTTTGTAGACTTTGTTTATAATCTTGTATTTTCCCATGGATGTAGGTGTGAAACCTAAGGAACCCAAATCATCTTCCAATAACTTCACCACTTCTTCAATATGCTTTTCTTTGTCTTTCTCTTGCATGGGTTCCACTTGTGTAGTTGGTGTCAATGTCTTCAAAGGATCTTGTTTGTCTCTCTCAGCAATTAAACAAATTTTAGGTTTAGGATCAGTCTCGAGTGTATGAACTTTGTTGTTGTAGATATACTTCATTTTATGATGAAGAGTAGAAGGTACTCCATTCATTCCATGAATCCATGATTTTCCTAAGAAAAGATTGTAAGAAATATCATTAGGCATAATGTGGACCAAAGTTTGTAGTGTTACTTTCCCAACATTAATAGGTAATGTGATGACTCTGAGCGGTTGTTTCCCTAAAATGTCAAATCTATGAATAGATAAAGAATCATGTTTAATATCACTTTTACTCATGTCAATAATTTCCTAAAGGCTCACACTACACACATTTAGGGCTGAACCATTGTCAACAAGGGTTCATTTTATCCCTATTTGATTAACATAGACTATTATTGATGAGGGCGCTGCCTGAGACATAGAAAATAACCCACAAACAAGAGAATAATTTTATTATTCAGAAAATGGAGCTTCTTACATGCAGAGGATCTCAAATCTCCAAGTTCTACAACACATGCAAGTTATAGAAAGCTACAAAATAACCCTTTCGCAATATGCGAGTTTGTCCCCAAAAAGTTACCCAAAAATTAGAAACCAGCCATAAATAGAGCTCCTCTTTAGGTTGGAGCCAAAACAACATTCAAATTGAGTTTAGGTAGTTTGGTGCCAAAAATTTACAACATGAAGTTCAAATTTCCAAAAGAGCATTTACAATTGTATCTTCTAGAAAGTGTGTCAACTTCCTGGGGCGATAACTTTTGATCCGGGACTCCGATTCACCAACCGTTTGAACCGTTGGAAAGGTCTCAAAGTCAATAACGCGATTGATATCCACTATGCAAGTTTTGGGGCCATTCTAGGAACTCTAAGTGCCTCTAATCTAACTCGAAAGATTTGTAGGTGCAAATCTAGGAAACTAAAACTGCAATATCTTTCAACCCGGGAATAGAAAATAAAAACCATAAATTGGGAATTTCATTATGACGAAAAGGGTATCCAAAAATGTAAAAACATCTAAAACTTAAAATTTAACTATTTTTGGGTGATGCAAGATTGCCCCTTACACCCACTAGATGCTCCTGCATGTCGAGATTGCGAGGAGTATTGGTGAAGTATTATCACATCTCATGGTGAAAACAACCTATCAAGCATTTACTTTAAGATAGCGGGATGAATCTTCCATAGGCCTTCCTTTCCATTTCACTATAGATATTCTTCATCTTTACTTTGTTTTGGTTCTCCCTTCCCACCACGACTATCCAAGATTGCTTCAATCCTCCCTTTTCTAAAGTAGGTGTTGGAATGCCATATTGCCCCTATTGTTGGTGCTTCACTTTCACCTTCATGATACTCTGTCAAATGCGAAATGTTGAACCACGAAATGTTGATTCCATGGGCAAATTACCTCATATGCATTCCTGAATCATGCTTCTTCAAAATCTTCTGAGGGACAAATTTCTTCATCTTCAATTTGTTATAGGTTCCCGCAGGGAAACCTTTCTTTTCCTCAAGTGGACCATTACTTCATCTGTCTGAAACTCCTTAGTCCTCCTTTTTGATTTGCCTTAGCCTTATGTGCATATTCATCTTATTAATGTGTGCTCATACCTTCTCATGTATATTCTTGATGTGTACGAAAATCTTGACTTCAACACTTATTTTCTTTTCTTGGTC
>VDFB02348238.1:0-37085 GCA_007258455.2 Sequoia sempervirens | reverse complement strand
AATGCGAAACTCATCCAGCAACATCCAAACTTCTTGAACCTTCTGCTAGCCTCCTTACTTACTCTAGGAATCAATGCACAGCACACATGCTCATGCTTCTTACCTTCTAAAAATTTTCTTCCATCTACATAACAAATTATAGCACTACTGCATACCTTTTCTTCGGTCTCCTTTAGGGTTTCAACTTGTGATGAACCCCATCCTTTGTCAAGGAATAAGTGTTTGCATGGCCATCATGTATAGCTCACCTATCGAACTGCCACGGCCTCCCCAACAACATGTGACATGCATCCATGGGGATGATATCATAGAGTACCTCATCATGGTAGCTCCCAATCTTGAACTTTACTAGGCACTGCTCATTGACTAAAACTTTGTGGTCTTTCTACAACCAGGCAATCCGATATGGATGTGGGTTCCTTTCCCTTTTCAGCTTCAACTTTGTGACCATCTCCTCTGTCACCAGATTATCAGTGCTCCCACCGTCAATAATGACATTACAACATTTGTCTTCACACTTGCACTATGTGTGAAATAGATTCTTCCTCTATTCTGGTTCCTTTTCCTCAGTCACCAGGGCTCTCCTAATCACTAGAGCTTCTCCCCTTTCAGCATCATCTGAATGTTCAGATTGGGCCTCCTCATCTACATGCGCAACCCTTCCATGACCTTCTGGCCTTTTTTCTTCCCTTCCTTGGTGTTGTGGACATTCATAGGCTCGATACCCTTCTTCACCACACTAGAAACACGTTCCTCTAAAACCACCTCTTCCAGATCCTTGTCAATATCTCCCTTGTCCTCTACCTCTTTGATCACCACTGTTTTGATCATGAAGGCGGTAGAAGTTGTCATTCCTTTAGCTTCGGCTGGTACCCATATCTTCACTTTTCTTTTCATCATCATTTCGGCTTCCTGAAGGTCTTCCATTGCCCCTTCCACTTTGACCTCCTCATCCTTTTTGCTTGCCATCAAATCTTTTGTTCAGCTTCTCTTCCACCTTCAGACCAAACTGATACACATCCTCAATGGTGGTCATTCTGACTAGGCTTAACTCCTCTTGAATGCTTGGTTGTAACCCATTAAGATATCGAGCTACCTTCTCCTTATTGGCCTCTGTGTGACCTGTTTTGATGATTATCTTGTTAAAATATTCAGTATATTCTTTCACAGATCTGCTTCCTTGCTTCAACACTTGCAATTTCTTCAACAAATCTAACTCGTAGTCCATTGGTATGAACTACTTCTTCAGTTTCTCTACCATGCAATCCCATCTAGTGATATTGCATTTTCCTCTTCAATCTCTTTCCAATTGGACCTCTTTCCACCAAATATTGGCATGGACCTTCAGCTTCATTTTCGCAAAC
This sequence comes from Sequoia sempervirens, assembly GCA_007258455.2. Taxonomy (NCBI): domain Eukaryota; kingdom Viridiplantae; phylum Streptophyta; class Pinopsida; order Cupressales; family Cupressaceae; genus Sequoia; species Sequoia sempervirens. Next base: position 35,721 of record VDFB02348238.1, on the reverse strand, counting down.
TTAACCCGATCTAGGTCCTCTATTTCCTCATACTCAAAATATTCTTCTAGTTCATTGATCCAGTCGATCAACTCTTCTGGGTTCAGACTTCCGGAATAACTGGGGACTTCTGCTTTGGGTCTTTTCCCGATCTTCAGAATGGCCCTTATTAGCCACATTTGGTCTTGATCAATTGCTTCTTCTTCCTCTTCTACATCTGAACCTTCTTCCTCTCCTTCATCCTCACTTTCCTCCCTTAGGTTTAACCCTCTTCTCAACTGCTCTTGTAACGCATCAATCTGTCTCTGGAGAGTTGCCAGTGCATCTCTTCCACCAGCATTTCTGCCACCTCGACCACCTCTAGCACCACCACACCTACCAAGCACCACTCTTGGAGGCATCTTTCTTGACCTCGACCCACAACCATGGTCCTGGTGCGAACTGCCTCACGATCGGCGATCTGTCCACATGCTCAAGAAAACCCGCTTTGATACCACTTGATGAGGGCGCTGCCCGAGACTTAGAAAATAACCCACAAACAAGAGAATAATTTTATTATTTAGAAAAATAGAGCTTCTTACATGCAGGATCTCAAATCCCCAAGTTCTACAACACATGCAAGTTACAGAAAGCTACAGAATAACCCTTTCACAATATGCGAGTTTGTCCCCAAAAAGTTACCCAAAAATTAGAAACCCGCCCATAAATAGAGCTCCTCATTAGTTTGGAGCCAAAACAACATTCAAATTTGAGTTTAGGCGGTTTGGAAACAAAAAATTACAACTTGAAGTTCAAATTTCAAAAGTACATTTGCAATTGTATCTTCTAGAAAGTGCACCAACTTTTCGGGGCCATAACTTTTGATCCGGGACTCTGATTCGCCAACCGTTTGAACCATTGGAAAGGTATTGAAGTCAATAACATGCTTGAAATTTGTTACACCTATTTCAGAAAGTTTCAGGGCCATTCCAGAAAATCTAAGTGCCTCAAATCTAACTCAGAAGATTTTTAGGTGCAAATCTGGGAAACTAAAACTGCAATATCTTTCAACCCAGGAATAGAAAATAAAAACCATAAATTGGGAATTTCATTATGAAAAAAAGGGCATCCAAAAATTTAAAAACATCTAAAAATCGAGAAACTTGAAATTTAACTATTTTTGGGTCATGCAAGATTGCCCTTACACCACTGGATGCTCCTGCATCAATTATATTGAAAGCTTCGTGTTTCCTTTGAACTAGTGTTAGGAGGAATCGTGACTTATTGCAAGGACATTTAAAGCATGTTATGATAGCTAGGTGATGTTTGAAGAAGTTCCCATAGGGATATCTTGGTGGGAGTATTCTTAAGTTGTTCAACAAGATTATATTCCTTTCCATTGTTCACGGGTAAACAAGGAGCACTAGGCAATATATGGTTAGGTAAGGGTAATGAGATAGGATTTTTTTTTGTTTTCCTATTTCTCCTTGTATTGTAGGTATGTGCAATGGTATTATAACTCAGCTATTGTGAAATATTATTCTTAGGCGGTTCAAGGATAAGGACGAGTTTGTTTTGAACTTGCAATTTTTGTGAGCATGGATAAATGATAAGTTTAGGCTCAGGAGAGTACTTCAATGGATATCTAATGTGCATAAACTCATAAGAATTATCATCATTTTCATGATATCTTAGTGAAGTGGATTCTAATGTCACTTCATTGTCTTCATCTAAGGAATTACTATTGTAAATTTTCTCATTTTCTTCCACTGTGATATCTTCTCCAGTAAGAGAGTTTTTAGGAGAGATTCAAACTAGATGTTCATGACATTCAAAGGTTATTTCATCTAAAATAACTCTGTCACAAGTAGGGGATTCCTCAATGGTTGGGTTTTCTTGTTTATCAATGATTTCATTCTCTTATTCGATGATGTTTTCTCGAGGGGAAGAGAGGCAACTAATATTTTCATGAATTTCATCGATTAGTGTAGTGTACAAAAATGCATACAGTTGCATTTTCACACTTGTTTGGGCACGCCTAGCTTTATTTATCCTTATTTATGTCTTAATTGTTCCTATTTTTCATCCACAAGCCTAATAAATTGTATCTTTTTATGGCTAATCCCAACAAACATCAAAGGAAAAATGATAATTTAATGATTTTGGTTGTGTGTTTGATTTTTGGTACTAGGACTAAGATGTTGCCTAGGGAATCTTTGTCCTCTAAAGGTCTTGGAACCCTATTTTCAAATGTACCTTAGAAGGAACTCTTTTTGAAGTCTGAGGCCAGATTTTTAAGCCTCGAGACTAAGATGCCACCTAGGGTGTCTTAGTCCCCCTTAATTTTTTTTTGGGATTTAAAAATCCCAGTAGGATTTAGCATCCTTTAATTAATGAATTCATATGCCGACATGGTGTGGTGTAATTTTTGGATATTAAGCATGGATAAGTATAAATACAAGGTTCTTTCATTCATTTTCATCCTACCAATTTGAGTATTCATCCTTATAGCAATTTTGAACTCACAAGAGCATTCAAGAGCAATCCATCAAGCATTTGGAGCCATCATCAAGATTCAAGCATCATGTCAAAGAAATTCTTGCATCAAGTGTGTTTTTGAGCTAACATTTGTGATGTAGGATTTTGATTCAAGCAAGAAATTCAAGTCAAGATCTATCAAGCATTCATTCAATTCAAGATTTGCATTCTAGGTAGCCACTTCACACAAGTTTGTAGATTTCATAACAAGGGTTTGGTGAGTTGCAACATAGCACTTTGTTCATTCATCATTTTCATTCATTATTTCATTTCATTTCAAGGTTTAATTACTAACAAGGGGTTTGACCAGGGAAAACCCAAATTTACTAACAATCAACAACTTTTTCCTCCCTTATGTGTTTTTTATTGTAGATTTAAGTTGATGATCATTTGAAGTGAAAAGATGCAAAGTTTCATTGCAAAGTTGTCATCTTCACAGAAAGTCACCTACAAGCCAGATCTAGAAGTTTCAGGACCTGAGATCTAAGAAGAAGGAAGTGTAGGCATTGGACCTCAGGATCGCATTCTAAAATTACATAAATTTAGATTAGGACTAAGAAGACATTATGTCATCTTAGTCCCCCTAGAGGTATTTTACAGAGATTCCTTTCGATCCGGTTCTCACATTTGAAGATTCTATGTTTTCCTCAAAAAATAGTAGTGAGACTAAGAAGACAGTAATGGTGTCTTAGTCCTCCGCAACATATATTGACAACATTTTTGCATTTCTAGAATTCTTATCACATTTTCAGACTTCCCAAGTACATACATCCTAACTTGTTACATAATTTTGTCATTTTCACTCATTATTTGGCTTACATTATTAGGTTTTGTGAGTTGAATGTTAAGTTTTCTTTTCCAAGATTTTTCTTATCGGTGAACCCCTTGAAGCCTAAGGAATCTTCCTAGGTCTCCCTTGTTGAGAATTGACTCACCTTTGTGTTGATAGTCAATCCAATTTTGGGATCCTAGGTTTTCTTGAATGAACTATCCCCCTATAAAGGAAAATCTAGTATTAGGGAGCCCTTTCTTGTATTGTGAGTCCCTTTTCCCATTATCATTTTTCCCATAGTTAAATTATATTTTGTAACATAAAAGTATCTTCTTCACAACTAGGAGAAGAACAAATGTGATTGTCATGAGTGTTCATAATTTCTTTCCTTTGTCCCATAATGTCTTCCAAAATAGGATAGGTAGGGGAAGAAAATTAAAGAGGGTTTTCATAGATAATAAAGATTCAATCATCAACCCATCATCGTTGCTTACAATATGATTGTTATTATTCCTTACAATTGCATCCTCTTTCACTAAATTTTTTTCACAAGAAAGAGATGAATGGAGATTAGGGAAGGTGATGTTTATAAATGTGTCTATGATCTCATTCTCTTGTGCTATAATATCTTCCAATGTAGGAGAGTTTATAGTAGAGGAGCTTTCAACATTGTCATGATTCTCAATAAGTGCATCTTCTAACATTGAAATACCTTCATCACATGTAGGAGAGGTATTAGAAGAAGAGAAACTATGGTTATCATTCTTGTCTATGCTTTAATCTTCTTCTATCACATCATTCCCACAAATATGAGAGATAATAGGGGGGTAGGTTTAAGGAAAGCATCAATATTTTCACTCTCTTACACTAAGAGACTCATAACTAGGAAATTTATTAAATGAATAACTAACATGCTTATTGACAGAATTTATCTTTACAAACTTGCGAAAGATGAATACTAACATTTGTGAAAATTAATCTATGACATGCAATAAAATGATGAAATAATGTAATTGAAGCATGAAATAATGGAATGTTGATACCTTGGAAGTTGTCTTGGAATATAAATCTGCAAAACTAACGTATGTGGTGGCCATGAAGAATGCAAATCTTGATCTCAAATAAGATGTGAAATAACACTTGTAAGTAGATCTTCAATGCTACGTCAACTATCTTAGCTCAACAACATGCTTGAATGCACTATGCCTTAGGCATGATCAAATGATCTTGAATTGCTGCAATAAACTCTTCATAATCTTCCTTAGAATGCCTTTGAAATGCTCTTGAAGTGCTCTATAATGTTCTCTCAAAGTTGCTAGGATGTCTTGTAAACTTGCTAGGAGAAACAATGTGAATTAACCCATTATTTACAGTAAATCTAAGCATTAACCACAAAATTCAAATAATTCAAGATGACACAAGATCTAGAATGGAAAATCATTAGAATCCCACCAAAATTAAATTTAAAAATGGGTTTCCTACTCAAGGAGGACCCATTTGCCACTAAAGGTGAATGGATCCTGGCACAAGTTTCTAGGACCTTGCTTTTAGGAGAGTGATTGAACATCAAAAACACATGTCAAATTGCATAGAAAGTGGGGTCCTATGTGGAGAGGACCCATTCGTCACTAAAGGTGAATGGGTCCTGACACTATTTTCTAGGACCTTAATTTTTCCAAATTTAATGTTATATAATTTGAATATTGGGTGTCGAGATGGATCCTCAAAAGGTGTCATAAATAAGGCTTAAATTTGAATTAAAGGGGATAATTAAGATCAATGAACCATGATTAATTAATGAGACCCTAGATAAGTGTGAAAGTGTGTTACAACACTTTACAACACCTAAAATAAGGTACAAATTAAGTACATTTTATTAAAAAGAGCCCAAGATTAATGTGAATGTGTACAACACATTACAACATTAAACCTAGGTAAGATTAGCTTAATTCAATGACAATTATTCCCAAATTAAGTAAGGAAAAGGGATACTTTTTCTATTACTACAAAACCACATGTATCACATGCTTGGGTGGTTTGGTAACCACCATTGTGGACCAAATTTTTAAGGATCAAGATCATCATTGTACCATGTTTTACTTAAATTTTTACTTTATGCAGTTAGATATTTTCATTTATATATAAATTGAATATCTAAAGGGGCCTTGAGTCCTATTTCATGTAATTGTAATAGTGAGATGCATTAGACCTCTCCTTAATAAGGATTATAATAATATAGATAATGAATATTGAAATTAATCTTAGTTGGGTAACTTGATATTGGATTTGAGTATAATATCATTATTGATGCTTATGCTTAGGCAAGGTAATGGTAAATTGAACATAGGAACCTTTCATTTGGGGTTAAAATCAATGTAAGAATATTTCCATTGGTTTTAAAATGAATGTATCTTGGAGTAATATTGAATGGATTTGTGGACCTTTCGTGTAGATATTCTATTCCTAAGAGGTTGTTCCTTAAATTGGGTGTTGTTGAGGGAACTCTTATAGCCTCTTATTAGGCTTTGTAAAAACCTAAATGTGTTTTATCTCTTAATTCTGGTGTTTTCTCGCTTACCTTAGGAGATAGGAGTGTCATGGAGGTACTAATAGTCCTCCCTACCTTCTTCACTTCTCGATAGTGTCAAATGATTGGGGAAATCAAAATTTATTTGACCCCAAGTCATGTTCTGATGTTTCTTAGTTCATAGGGTGTCAAAATTTCCTAGGTGGTTCCTTAATGCTTGGGTGCTCTTGGAGGTCACTCCCTAGACAAGGATTTCTCATTGCATAGGACACTAGCACCCATGTAAGGACACCAATGCGGAAAAATGTGTGACAAAGATACCTAGACTCAGGTGCAATAAATTGACACGTGTGCATCAATCTAGAACACCAGTGTTAGGTGTTATTTTCCCATATGGGCACTAGTGTCCCATTCGAGTGCTAGTGTCTAATGATGCATTGTTCAACATCATTTGCATTAGATAAAGAGTACTTTCAGGTATCATATGAGAATAATTTTTTGAACAAAATCTTTTCCCCATGGTCTTAAGAGTCCAAGGATGTTTATAGAATGTTCCTATGTGTTGTCATGGGGAATTTATAGTATCTTTTACATCATGTTGTGTGTCATCTTCCGAAATTTGTTTAGTTATCAAACTTAGGGCTACAAAGATTATTCACCTAGTCTTGTGAGGATTAGGGAAGGCTAAAATCCATCATAGTTGATCTTGTTTGTGTTCCCAATATTCCTCATTGGTCAAGGGGTCTTTTGCAATTATATTCTCCTTCTTGTGTAATAGTATGTTGCAATGGGACATCATTTGTTGACCTAGAGTTCCTAGTTGCACTAACCTTTTGTCTAGTGTTGTATCTTGCATTTTGAAAAAGAAATCATGTTTATTTGAGTTATTATTTCATAGGTTTGATGGCGAGGGATTACAAATTAAAAAAAGAATGGATCTGTTACAATGTTATGGACAATATTTATATTAGTATCTATGTCACGTAGAAAAATAAATTTAAAAATATAAACAACTAATTTAATATATCATGGTGAAATACGTTATATCAATCATGTGCCTATTGGTCATTAAATCATCCAAAAATGGAAAAGATAGTACAAGATAATAACAATTAACAAAATAATTTAGTTCTTGGAATGAAGTAGGTGTTAGATGTTCATGTGATGGTAACATTTGCATACCCACACCCCAATTTGAGGGAATTCCTAAACATAATTTCATAGAAACATGTGGCACACTCTTATGCTGATTTTTGTTCCTACATCAATCCCTATCAATCCCTCATTTGGTCTCTCAATTACTCATTTCGACATAGTTGACCTTATCCTTGTCCTATTTATACTTATATTCATAAATGTTCCTTACTATTATCTCAAACATCGATGTGATCATTCTTTCTCTCAAGATCCACATTTTCATGTCCCTAGTCAATAACATAGTGTGTAGGTGTGATATTGCCTTGATCTTGAATATCATAGATCTAACCTACAATTCAAAATTTTAAATGTAGTTTTCATGACTCTCGTAGCCATCAGGATCCAATCTGGTTCACATTTGTTTGGAATTTCATTGTAACTTGGTATTTAAATACATTTTCATGAACACACAATCACATCGTTTAGTCATTCAAACTATTATCACTTTAAGGATCATTCAGTAAGAATATTTTGACTCGAAGTATACAAAAATAATAATATTTGCATATGAATTTTTATATGAGACATTATATCTCTTGCTTTATTTACCAACACTTTTTCAAGACTACAAAAAATGATCATCAAAAAATTGACCTCAAAAAACTTGACCTTATTATGTCAATTATCTTCTAAGACTATTTTTAAATTACTTCAATACTTTATCAATGAATGGAAAGAAAAGTACAAATGAATCAAATCATATATATATATGTGTGTGTGTGTGTGTGTGTGTAAAAGAATGAAAAATAAAGTACAAATGAATCAAATCATATATGTATCTGTGTGTATGTAAAGGAATGAAAAATAAAGTACAAATGAATCAAATCATATATATATATATATATATATATATATGTGTGTGTGTGTGTGTGTGTGTGTGTGTGTGTGTGTGTGTGTGTGTGTGTGTGTGTTTTTGTGTGTGTTTGTTTGTGTGTGTGTGTGTGTGTCTTTTTGTGTCTGTGTCTTTCTGTGTGTGTGTATCTGTGTCTATGTAACTTTTACTAAACTATACATAGGAAATGGCATGTTTGAACTTATGAAAGATGTTTGTTTAACTGTGAATGTATTGAAATTTGAAATGATATCTTCATGGATCAATGAGTTTGACTTATAAAACTACACGGTTGAATCCTAATAGTAATATCACAATGATGTCTTTAGTTCCTCTCGCATGGAAACTCTCTTTTACATAATTATAACATTCTTCGTAGACTTTTCTAAGCATTAATAACTAGATCGTGTTTGAATGACCAATCCATTCTTGTCATGATTCAATTTACACGCTAAGGGACTGGTACTAGACAATTATTTTAAATCAGATGTTACAATTAGAGAATCACGTCTTTGGGGCCTGTCCCATCGGCTAATGACTGAAAAGTTTCTAGTCAAAGGACCAATAAATTATAGGCGTATTTGGTCTTTATTTCTGAGCGATGAAGAATTTTCAGCTGCTTTCACACGATAAGATTCAGTTCAAGTTGATCGCCACGAAAGACCCGTAATAAGGTAGGTGTGGAATATTCGACACGATAAGTTTCTAGTTCAAGTTGATGTCAGTCTTTCATTTTCAGTCGACATCAGGACTCCAATATAAGGTAGGCTTGACGTAATGTAGTTTCTCAGATGTCTTTTTCCTGGAAGATAAGATTGGCGCTGTTGCAAATTGAAAAGTCAATTTTTTTTATTTAAGAAATGTAATTACAAACTCAAAGAATTAACTATTCAAATCGATTATCCTAAATGATGGAAATATAACATAGGCCCAGACCCTTCATGCTTTGATTTTTCAAGTTTATAGATGTCCACACCTATTTCAATATTAGAATAGTACAAATGATTCTACTATTTGTTTTAAACAAGAATGGAAGAAGGGATTTTGAAATCCATTTTCTTAAATATTTGAGTGTAACATTTATTTAGTTAAGAAAATTTTGACTTTGTAAATAGTTCTATTTTTTTCTACATGTATAGGTTTAATTTTCAATTTTGTTTTGTTTTCAGTATTGGTTTATTATCTTTTTTTTGTCTTGTGTTGTCAGGTTGTCTCATGGAACTTGATTAGATTTGCATTGCATAATGCTTTGGGTTCATCTTTCTAGTGTACAAAGAAATAATTTGATTTAGGATAAAAACAAGTGCTCATACTCTATTAAGCCTATCTAAATTATTTCCAACCTAATAACATGCATTGCCATTCTTTTAATTAGAGCACACTTAGTGACACTTTTGTATTTTCTCATTTATCAAGGAGACTTGTTATAGTTTTTTGCAATTAGGATTATTTTTCCTAATCAATATTTTGACATATTAATGGTCATTCACAATCGAGGTAGTGAGCTTGATTTATTTTTTATTGAGTGAAAAAGAAAATTAAAAAGAAGATTGAGAAAAGTGAAGAATAAAGTAAAATCAAAATTAAAAAATTGAAGTTGAGAAGTAATGATACAAAAATTAGATAAACTCAAATTATCTCTACAATTCTAGTATTTTTACTAAAGTTAAGGATGCTCAATGGAATTTAGATTTATTCCATGATTAGGACTATAGATTACCTGATTAAGGTTATGGACACCTATCTAGTAGTAGAGAAATGTTTGACATGATGTGAAAAAATGATTGCTTGTGTCTACCTTATTTTATTTTATAGAGCACTAATCCAGGTTATGCATTTTGAAAGGAGTGAAAAACTCATCCCACTATTTGCATTAATAAATTAAACATTTTTGGTGTGAATGGATTATATTATCCTACCAATTTCCCTATTATGTCTTATTCACACTATTTTACTTAGATCATGATCACTTTATGTTCCAAATCATTATACTAAGATGTGTTTCATATGCTTATATTTTTCTATGTTGCTCCTTGCCCTAAATAACTAAGGGTTCTCGTTGTAATCAATCATATTGAATCACATTCATGTAAAAGTACTAAAATTTTACACCGTTTGATAGAGTAGACTTATTCTTTCATGTTTGGATTCTCTTGTTCTTCCATTGAAACTCTTATATATTTGATGGATATCTCCATAACCAAGCTGATGTATGGTATAGAGAATTCTATATCAACTCTTACATGATTATGAAAGCTTGTGGGATTGCTTCTCACTAGTATTTCTAATATATCCAGGTTGTAGAACTCATTTTCTCTTTAAATAAATTATGCTCTTCTATTGCATCATATGATGACTTGGAAAATTATTATTTTTATATAAATACAATATCTGAGGGGTTTCTCTTTGTGGATTTGTATTGAAATTTTATTTTAGTGTATATTTGTGAAAATCTAAGCTCACATTTAATTTTAGTGTTTTTATGAAAGTCAATTGAGTATTTTTTTTTTCTAAACTAGACATTAAAGACTAAATATACAAGGGTTTGAACTTAGGAGGTGGTTGTTAGATCCTTAAGATATCTACTCTTTTGGAGTATTTAAGGGTCTTCAAATCTCACCCTACCATTGCATAGATAAAAGGTACAATAACCTAAATATTGGCAATCAACTTATATAGTAAAATACTTTAACTGCAAGCCATTACCGAAAAATTATCCTCCGTCAACCATATGGATCAAATCATATAGTAGAAGATATTATCTATGAAATCAATAGAAAGATAATAAATTCATACCACCTATGCAAGTATGTGTCATTAGATGGAGGTATAAAGAAAATATATTTCTTAAGCTAATTATATTAGATTTTAAATTAAAAAGTAGAAAATTTATGTACTACTGAATGGGTACCACCTCCATAATCTATAAGGTAACTAGGTACTTTCCAACTACTTTGGGTATAGTATGTTCCACAAGGCCATCAACCTTGGCAAACCGCTACCAATGACAACATACCACATTGTTAATAACCCATAGCTAATAATAACTACTTAGAACCATCCCAAAACTACACTGATTTTATATAGTAATTTTTATATGAGAATTAGGTGGTTTTCTATTTAAATATGGAAAACATATTTGCATATATATTCTTTTTTGAAATACAATGGGTAATTATGATATTTTAAGAATATTCTAGTAAATCGCGGCATATTTTAGTAGCTAAGTGTGATGAAATTAACATTACATAATCGGATTTTTCCTCTTATCCCATTCACCATTTTTTTTTCATATATGATTCTCAAAAGTTATATTTTTAGTTATTTCATTTTTTTATGAGAAATCCTTTTTTAGGTAAAATTCATGATCTTTAGAGTAACACATATACTTTTTTATTTTAATTTCTATTTATTCTTGAACCGTTGATTTTGGCTCAAATGGGCTACTCTTGCACTTCTAAGGTTTTTCACCTAAAAGGAGATAGATAGGAACAAAAATGCTAATGGTTCATTCAAAAAATGTTGTGTGATGTTGCCTAACTGAAATGAAGTTAACTAAATGCAATTGACTAATTTGAATGGATGAAAACAAATGAAAAAGTGAGATTTAAGCTATGCTTGAAAACACGTTGTGCTATGCAACAATGAACTAAATGAAGAAAATATGCAGAACAAAAAGAGATGAGTCAAATCAAAGTGCACCTAGGAAAAATATGATAAATCAGGAGTGTTTTGGATGCTGGTTGAAATCACTATTTTTTTACAATGGGACTCATTTTCCTAGGGTGGTGAAGTAGTCCTCCTCCTGGAGAAAAACTATCGGAAGCAAGTTTCTGTCTGTTAGGATCCAGAATCTGACAAAATTCATATTTTCAGTCCTAAGGTGGGACTTATTTGCCACAGGTGGCAAATCAGTCCTCTCCCAATTTTTTGAAAAATTAGGAGACAACTTTGCAACACCAGATCTAGGAATTACTGCTTGTCAAGTAGTCGAAGTCAATTCTGCAGGATACTGACATAAAACCTTCTCCAAGCTTGAAATAGACTTCAATTGACTTGAAGCACCTAGTTGACTTATAAACAAATCTTCAACACCAAAAAGCTTGTCAAATTTGCATACCTAGGCTTGCAAATAAACATGCAATAGGGGGAAAATGGTTTAAGGTTAGTGAATATGGGTTTGCCTTGGTCAAACCCCATTTTTGGTAATCAAACCTTTAATAAAATAATGAAATGTAAAGGAATGATAAACTAGCAACATGCAATTGCTATTAACTTACCAAACCCTTGACGATGTAAATCTATAGTAATGTCTAAGGATGCTTCAAAGTGCTTGAATAGTGCTTGAAAAGATGTAAAATGATTGAATGCTTGAAATATGAGATGAAATGCTTGAATGAGTGAGGAGATTATGAGGGAGATGTAAAATGAGGTGAAAATCACTTATTTATACACACTTCTACCTTAGTTACCCATTCATACCTCATCATAGGGAAACATCAAGTGTTTTTGAATAAAATCCTGAAAGGAAATTTAAAATATTTTGAATTTTAGGCCAAGGGGGACTCATTTGCCACCCATGGAAAATGAGTCCCACCTAGGACCTGAAAATGTGTGTCAGGAAATATGTTGTATTTAATGTTGTTTGTTGGGATAATATTCAAAAATACACTTTATTAAGCATATGAGAGCATAAAGGGGTCAAATAAAGCATGAGGAAGGGATATATAGTGAAGACGTGCCTAGAAAACTGTGAAAGCTTGATACAAGACTTTACAACACTTCAAAATAGGACTTTTTGATGAGTAAAAAGGTGATTTTTAGGTGAATTGTAATTAATAGAGTCTAGAAGAATGAAGAAATGTCTTACAAAAATTCACAACACCTTCACAAGATGTCGTTATTTGAATTTTAATACCTAAATAAGCACGTTCAAGCCATGTTGCAACATAAAATCAAAGCAACATAGTTCCAACACCATGAAAAAAGACCTAAAAGGCCATGAAAATGATAAGGGGTAGTTTTTCTACAGCACATTTAGCCCCCACTCTAGTGAGAGGCCTCAAACTCACACTAAAGTAGCCATGAACATCAAGAGAAGGGTTTGAATGCACTTACATTAGCAAGATGGAATGACAAAAATCAAGAGGGATGATCAAGCCCCTGGGATCAAGATCCCATGGAAAACTAGACATGAGAAAAAATGAACACACAAGTGTTGAAGTAAATCAGATGAGGCTTTGATTGTCAATCCAACTAGTTGTGGATTAGATCTAGGCTGATTGTTTGAAAAAGAGAATGTGTACTCACTCTGGGGTGATAGAACATAGGATGGTCCATAGGGTGAGAAAGCCCAAATGTACTCACTTTGGGGCCACAAAACTAGTTGTTCATAGGGTGATAAAGCACAAAAAGGTAAGATACATATGCTAGTTGGTATGCACTCATGAACACAAAAGTGGCTATGGGGGAAATCCATGCCGCTAGGTGGGGTTCCCACTCAACCATATCAAAGTTATACCCATTGATAACTTTAACAAGGCACAACAAAGAAAATGCTATGAAAAAAAAGACAAAGGTACTACAGTCATGCAGCTGTGTTATGCAAGGTGGAAAAAATGTAAAATGCAAAATGTAAAAGAAGTTCAAAGCAGTCTTGTTCAGTTCATGCAAGGCCAGTCACTTAGGGAACATTGTGTCTAATGTCTCCAAGAGAGGACCAATCAAAGAATAGTATATTCAAAACTTAGGGGATGTAGTGTGTCGCAGAAGGCCACCAAGAGAAATGTAATATACTTAGAAAGATCACACTTATGAAGGAAATCACACCCAATGTCATCCACAAAGTGATGAACGCATCATATAAATGGCAAGGCTACACTAGGAACCAAGAATTTAAATTAATTATGGTAATGGATGCCGCCCACTTTAAAGGAATTTCTACACATCATACTATGAGTAATTACTTTAAAGTACAAAAGAAAAGAAAATGCCAAAAGGAAAACAAGACATGAGAGCCAACCTAGAAAGCCCTATGCCAAGTCATATGTTTTGGAGGTAGGTTGTGTCATGTCAAAGAAAAGGAAAAAGAAAGAAAAGGGAGTTTCCCCCCATATAAGAAATCACACCAAACACATAAGGGATCTATGGATTTGGGGTCAGTATATTCGTTGCTGCAATTCTTTTATCAAAGGAGCTTTGAACTGTCATCATTCCCCAAAGCACATAGAACTAGAAGAATGACACAAAGAGAGTGAAAAAAAAGGAAAACTAAAGTTCATTTTGGGTCAACATGGAAGAGACATTTCCGTCTTGACACTTTGCATCATCCCCAAAAGGAAAATAGAAGCGAAAAGAAAGAAAATGTAAAAGCTTTTGGGTCAACATAAAGGAGGCATTCCAGTTTCAATGCCTTGCGTCGTCCCCAAAAGGAAAAAAACAAGAGAAGTAAAAATAAAAAGGACCGATTGGGTCAACATGGAAGAGACATAGGGTGTCTCTATGCTTTGCGTCATCCCCAAAAGGGAAAAAAAAACAAAAGCGAAAAATACAATCCATGACAAATAGAAAAATAGAGGTACAAATAGAAGAAGTGTACAAAGAGAGAGAACATCAAACATACGATACAAGGGAACACGATATGCACATGAAAATGAAAAGAAACAAGTAATACAAATGTAAGTCAACCATTGACTAAGTTATTGGTTTCTCAATCTTAAATAGATAAGTGGAAAAGGAATAACATAGATAAGAGACAGACAATTTCATTATAGGGACAAGGCTAATAGCTTCTAGCCCTCCACAATGTGTAAAGGCAAGAATGAGTCAAGGTGGGTGATGTGAAAGAATCATGCAATAGTGAAAATAAGGAATTCTACAACTATGGCATGAAAAAGGGATTTATATTGTTTTAAGGTATGATGGGGAAGCAATCGGTATCAGTGAAGTGATACTTACCCAGTATTTCCTTCACTATCCAACATTCTTATGTTCGATGTCCAAGAATTTGATGACATTTGCAAAAATGGTTTGTTAAACTCTTTCAGATGAATAACCAACCTATTCATAGGTGGTAAAAGTATAAGAACTTTTTTTAAGAGTAAGTGCAGTGTCCTTTCAAATTTAGGTGGAGGATGTGTAGGAAACTTAATCTTTTTGAGTTTGTAAGGTCATTTTCGATAATAGATTCACCTTGTTCATGAATAGAATGAGGAAGAGGACCCATAGGGAGCCTAACATCCTTGTCATTAGAAGGAGATAATGGTTGTTCATGTGGAAGAAGAATGTTGAAGTTAGGAGGAGCATTCAAGATCACTGTTCCAACATCCCAAAGTCTCCTAGGTTGAAGAGGAGATCTATCAGGATGAGAAGGATCATGATATCCTAGTCCTATTGTGTGTGTTGTGGTTGAATGTTGTTCAAGAAGTTAATGGATGTAATATTCATGTTTCGTGTCACAACCTTGTTTACTTAAGATATTGAATCCTTTACCATATGCCTTTTCAAGGTTGATAGAAGTGTTTGTGACTTTGTGATGCAGGAGCATCCAGTGGTGTAAGGGCAATCTTGCATCACCCAAAAATAGTGAAATTTCAAGTTTATCACTTTTTAGATGTTTTTACATTTTTGGATACCCTTTTCGTCATAATAAAATTCCCAATTTATGGTTTTTATTTTCTCTTCTTGGGTGGAAAGATATTGTAATTTTTGTTGCCCAAATTTGCACCTGAAAATCTTCCGAGTGGGATTTGAGGCACTTAGAGCTTCCGGATCAGCCCTGAAACTTTCCGAAATTGGCGAAGCATATTTCAAGCATGTTCTTGACTTTGAGAGCTTTCCAACGGTTCGAACGGTTCGTGAATCAGAGTCCTGGATCAAAAGTTATGGCCCCGCGAAGTTGGCGCACTTTCTAGAAGTTACCATTGCAAATGCCCTTTCCAAATTTGAACTTCATGTTGTAAATTTTCGGCGCCAAACCGCCTAAACTCAATTTGAATGTTGTTTTGGCTCCAAACTAATGAGGAGCTCTATTTATGGGCAGGTTTTCTAATTTTTGGGTAACTTTTTGGGGACAAGCTTGCATATTGCGAAAGGGTTAGTCTGTAGCTTTCTGTAGCTTGTATATGTTGTAGAACTTGGGGATTTGAGATCCTCTGCATGTAAGAAGCTCCATTTTTTGAATAATAAAATTATTCTCTTGTTTATGGGTTGTTTTCTGTGTCTCGGGTTGCGCCCTCATCAAGTGGTATCAGAGCGGGTTTTTCTTGAGCGTGTGGACAGATCGCCGATTGTGAGGCAGTTTGCACCAGGACCGTGGTTGTGGCTCGAGGTCAAGAAAGATGCCTCCAAGAGTGATGCCTGGTAGGCGGGGTGGTGCCAGAGGTTGAGGCGGGTAGAGATGCCGGTGGAAGAGATGAATCGGGCAAAATTTCTCCGTAGAGAGACAGCTGATGTGTTAAGCAAGAGCATGAGAAGAGGGTTAAACCCGAGGGAGGAAAAGTGAGGATGGCTGAGAGGAAGAAGGTTCGTGAGGTAGAAGAGGAAGAATAAGAATTGATCACACTAAATGCGGGGCTAATAAGGGCCATTTCAAGATCGTGAAAAGACCTGCAGCGTGAAGTCCCGCTATTCTAAGTCCGAACTCAAGAGTTGATCGGATCGATCAACGAAAGGCCAGGGAGAATATTTCGAGTATGAGGAAATAGAGGACCGATCGCTAAGTTTATGGAAAATGAAGCTGAAGGGCCATGATTTGCGGAAAGAGGTCCATTGGAAAGAAATCAAAGAGGAAAACAGATCACTAGATGATCGCATGGCTGAGAAACTCAAGAAGAAGCAAGCTCATACCAAAGGGATCACGAGTTAGATCAATTGAAGAAATTGCAAGGGTTGAAGCAAGGAAGACTGTAGAGATATAATCGAAGATTTTCACAAGATAATCATTAGAACGGGTCACACAGAGGCTAATAAGGAGAAGGTAGCCTGATATCTTAATGGGTTACGACCAAGCATTCAGGAGGAGTTAAGCCTAGTCAGAATGACCACCATTGAGGATGTGTATCAGTTCACTTTGAAGGTGGAAGAGAAGCTGAACAAAAGATTTGATGGCAAGCAAAAAGGACGAGGAGGTCAAAGCTGAAGGGGCAATGGCAGACCTTCAGAAGTCAAATGATGATGAAAAGAAAAGTGAAGATGGGTACCAAATTGGCCAAAGGAATGACAATCCCTACCGCCTCGTGATCAAAAAATGGGTGATCAAAGAGGTAGAGGACGAGGGAGATATGGACAAGGATCTGGAAGAGGTGGTTTCAAAGGAACGTGTTTTCAGTGTGGTGAAGAAGGCATCGAGCCTATGAATGTCCACAACACCAAGCAAGGGTAGACAAAAGGCCAGAAGGTCGCGGGAAGGGTTGGCGATGCGATGAGGGAGGCCCAATCTGAACACTCGATGATGCCAGGTGGGAGAAACCCCTAGTGACTGTGAGATCCCTAGTGATCAAGAAAAGGAACCGGTAATGTAGAAAGAATCTGTTTCACACAAGGTGCAAGTGTGAAGGAAAATGTTGTGATGTCATTATTGACGGTGGGAGCACTGATAATTTGGTGTCAGAGGAGATGGTCACAAAGTTGAAGCTGAAGAGGGAAAAGCACCTGCATCCATATCGGATTGCCTGGTTGCAGAAAGACCACAAAGTTTTGGTCAATGAGCAGTGCCTAGTGAAATTCAAGATCAGAAGCTACCATGATGAGGTACTCTGTGATATCATCCCCATGGATTCATGTCACATGTTGTTGGGGAGGCCGTGGCAGTTCGATAGGCGAGCTATACATGATGGCCATGCAAACACATATTCCTTGACAAAGGATGGGATTCGTCACAAGTTGAAACCCCTAAAGGAGACTGAAGACAAGGTATGCAGTAGTGCAAGAATTTGTTATGTAGATGGAAGAAAAATTTTAGAAGGTATGAAGCATGAGAATGTGTGTTATGCATTGATTCCTAGAATGAGTAATGAGGATAGTGAGAAAGTTCCAGAAGAAGTTTTTGGGATGTTGGATGAGTTTTAGGATATTGTTTCTGATAATGTACTTGAGGGTTTACCGCCAATAAGGAAGATCAGTCATCAGATTGACTTGATTCCAGGAGCTAGTTTGCCAAATAAGGTAGCTCATAGAATGACTCTAGCAGAAAATGAGGAGTTGAACAGACAAGTTCAAGAGTTGTTGAAGAAAGGCTTGATACGAGAGAGTTTGAGTCCATGTGCAGTACCTGTAGTACTAGCACCGAAGAAGGATGGGGAATGGAGGATGTGTACAGATTCCTGAGCCATAAACAAGATAACAATCAAGTACAGATTTCCCTTGCCAAGGATGGATGACCTGATGGACTGTTTAAGTGGAGCTCAGTACTTCACAAAGATTGATCTGAAGAGTGGATATCACCAGATCCGGATTCAAGAGGGTGACGAATGGAAGACTGCCTTCAAGACCAAAGAGGGCCTGTACGAGTGGTTAGTCATGCCTTTTGGGCTAACCAATGCACCGAGCACCTTCATGCGGCTCATGAACGAGGTACTAAAAGAATTTCTAGGAAGTTTTTCTATTGTGTATTTAGATGATATTTTGATTTTCAGTAAGACGTTGGATGAGCATCTGATGCATATTCGGAGAGCCTTTGAGAAGTTAAGAGAAGAGAAACTATTGATTAATCTGAAGAAGTGCAGTTTTGTGAAGAGGGAGTTGGTGTACTTGGGGTTTGTTGTCTCAGCAGAAGGTCTCAAGATGGACCCAGAGAAGGTGAAGGCTATTCTAGAATGGCCTACCCCAAGAACTGCTACTGAGGTGAGATCTTTCCATGGTTTGGCTAGTTTTTATAGAAAGTTCATTAGAAACTTAAGTAGTATTTGTGGACCCCTGACTGAAACAATGAGAGGGGATAGAAAAGAATTCAAGTGGAGCACTGGAGCAACAAAAAGTTTTGAACTGTTAAAGCAAAAGGTGACAGAGCAACCTGTTCTGGCTCTCCCAGATTTCAACAAGGTGTTTCAGGTGGATTGTGATGCAAGTGGTTGTGCCATTGGAGCAGTGTTGAGCCAAGAAGGTAAGCCCATTGCCTATTTCAGTGAAAAGTTAAATGATGCTAAGAGAAAGTATTCTGTATATGATCAGGAATTTTATGCAATAGTTCAAGCATTAAAGAAATGGAGACATTATTTACTCTTTGAAGGAATTTGTTCTATATAATCGATCATCGTGCTTTGCGCACTCTAAATAGTCAAAAATTAAATCGTAGGTATATGAAATGGTAGAATTTTAAAGTTATACCTTTGTTTTGAAAAATGTGAGGGAAGTCAAATAGGGTTATGTATGTCTGAAGTAGGAGGCATACATTGATACAAAGATGCATTGAAGTGGTTGGGTTCAATGAACTCAAGACATTGTATGCGTGGTGATTTTGCGTAAGCTTGAAAGCATGTGCAAGGAACCTGTTACAGTGGACAGGACAAGGTGGCTAGATTTTATAATCCAAGATGGCATGTTATTTAAGGAAAGTCAATTGTGTATCTCAAGGAGTTCCATGAGGGAGAACCTGATAAAGGAGAAGCATAGTGGAGGAATGGCAGGACATTTTGGTCGGGATAAGACCATTGCCATTATCAGTGAGCATTATTATTGGCCTCAGTTGTCACAGGATGTGAAGAAGTTTTTACAAAGTTGTAGGGTATGTCAGATGGCTAAGGGAGTGAGCCAGAATACAGGCTTGTATCAGCCCTTACCTGTACCAGAGAGGCCGTGGGAGGATATAAGTATGGACTTTGTTCTTGGTTTGCCAAGGACGCAAAGAGGGAATGATTCAGTATTTGTGGTAGTTGACAGGTTTTCAAAGATGGCACATTTCATCCCATGTCAAAAGACCCATGACGCAGTCCACATGGCTGACTTGTTCTTCAAAGAGGCTAGGAGGCTACATGGTCTCGCTAAAGAGTATTGTTTTAGATCGACACTAAATTTGTGGGGTACTTTTGGAGGACCTTGTGGAAGAAGCTGAAGACAGAGTTGAAGTTCAGTTCTGCACACCATCCACAAACAGATGGGCAGACAGAGGTTGTTAACAGGAGTCTGGGTAACCTACTGAGATGTTTTGTAGGAGATAAACCCAAGGGATGGGACTTGATCTTACCTCAAGCAGAATTTTCTTACAACAATTCTGTCAACAGAAGCACTAGTAGATCACCATTCCAAATTGTGTATGGAGGTAGCCCCAGAACAGCTCCAAAATTGAGGAAGATGGACCAAGAGAAGAAAATAAGTGCTGAAGCCGAAGATTTTGCAGAACATATCAAGGATATACATGAGAAGGTAAGAGAACATATTAACAAGATGAATATGATAAGGCTAAGGCAGATCAAGAGGAGGTATAAGGAGTTTCGTATTGGTGATGAAGTGATGGTCCATTTGAGGAAGGAAAGGTTTCGTTGGGAACAGTACAAACTGATATAAAAGAAGTTTGGTCCTGTAAAATTTTGGAGAGGCATGATTTAGGGAATGCATATGAGGTAGAGTTGCCGGATGGATTCAACATTTCCCCTGTGTTCAACATTTCAGATTTGACATAGTATCATGAAGGTGGCTAGAGGAAGTACCAATGATGGAAATGTAGGATTCCAGCACCTATTTTAGAAAAGGAGGAGATTGAAGAAATCCTGGATAGTCATGTGGGAAGGAGTACCAGGAACAGGCAGTATGAAGAATATCTGGTGAAATGGAAAGGAAGGCCCGTTGAAGATTCATCCTGGTTGCCTAAGGTAGGGGTTGACCATTTGGGTTTTCCTCCACCATTTGAGACGTGACGGGGTCACTTCTCAAATTACCTGCGTTCATGCGGTGAGCATCCAGTGGTGTAAGGGCAATCTTGCATCACCCAAAAATAGTGAAATTTCAAGTTTATCATTTTTTAGATGTTTTTACACTTTTGGATACCCTTTTCGTCATAATAAAATTCCCAATTTATGGTTTTTATTTTCTCTTCCTGGGTGGAAAGATATTGCAATTTTTGCTGCCCAGATTTGCACCTGAAAATCTTCTGAGTGGGATTTGAGGCACTTAGAGCTTTTGGATCGGCCCCAAAACTTGCCAAAATCGATGAAGAAAATTTCAAGTGCGTTCTTGACTTCGAGAGCTTTCCAACGGTTTGAACGGTTCGCGAATCGGAGTCCTGGATCAAAAGTTATGGCCCCGCGAAGTTGGCGCACTTTCTAGAAGTTACCATTGCAAATGCCCTTTCCAAATTTGAACTTCATGTTGTAAATTTTCAGTGCCAAACCGCCTAAACTCAATTTGAATGTTGTTTTGGCTCCAAACTAATGAGGAGCTCTATTTATGGGCGGGTTTTCTAATTTTTGGGTAACTTTTTGGGGACAAGCTTGCATATTGCGAAAGGGTTAGTCTGTAGCTTTCTGCAGCTTGTATATGTTGTAGAACTTGGGGATTTGAGATCCTCTGCATGTAAGAAGCTCCATTTTCTGAATAATAAAATTATTCTCTTGTTTGTGGGTTATTTTATGTGTCTCAGGTTGCGCCCTCATCACTTTGTGATCATAAAAGGGTTGTGAATGTGATTGGTTAGAGGGACTAGGTCCACTTGAGGAAGGAACCTTAGGTCCTATAGTGACTTCAAGATGTAAGTATGCAAAGTAATCAGAAGGTGCAATAGTGGGAAGGTCTTGTGACCTCATGGAGGGATAAAAGGTTGCATTTGCTTCTAGTTGATCAAGGAAATCATTGTAGAACTTGTTCATGCTAGCATCATCTTCTCCAATGATGTCTACTTAACATGGAGGAGAATCATGAGGAGTTAAAGGAGCGTGAGGTTGTTCAAGGTCATTAGGGTCATAGCCAAAGACACAATTGGACATGTCTACCAATGATTTTAATGAATTCCAAAATGTATTGAAAGAAAGTGCCATGATGCCAATAAAGTAAGATGCAATAAATGATGAAAAATATAGAATCTATAAATGGAAATAGAATACAAGAATAGAAAACTATAATGCAGAAAAAGGCCAAAAAGATTAAAGAAATGTTGTTTAGAAAGTGCGAAGGGACTAATTCACCTTGGGTGCCAAATAAGTCCTAGTATGACGTTTTTATGTGTTTTTCAGAATTTTTAATGTGATTTTAATGCTCTAAAGAATGCAAAAAAGGATACAGAATGTAGATTTTTACTTTTTTCAATGACATGCAATGCAAAAATGAAATATAAATGAAGCTTTCACTAATGCAAGATAAAATGTAAAAACAAAACAATGTGCTTATTGAATGTTAATGCAAATGAAAAACTAGGATGAAATATGTAAATGAAATCAGAAATGCAAAGTGCTAAAAAATTCAGGTTCACCAAAATGAACCGTTGATTTTTGGCTCCCATGGTCTACTCTTGCACTTCTAGGGTTTTTCACCTAAAATAGGAGAGACAAGAGCAATAATTCTAATGTTTCATTCAAATAATGTTATATGTGATGTTTTCTAACCTAAATAAATTTAACTAAATGCAATTGACTAATCTAAAAGAATGAAAACGAATGCAAAATTGAGATTTAAGCTATGTTTGAAAACACATTGTGTTATGGAAAAATGAACTAAATGAAGAAAATATACAGAACAGAAAGAGATGAGTCAAATTAGAGTGTACCTAGGAAAAATATGATGAATCTAGAGTGTTTTGGATGTTTTCTAAAATCACTAATTTTTCACAGTGGGACTCATTCACCTAGGGTGGCGAATTAGTCCTCCTCTTGGTGAAAAACTGTCAAAAGAAAGTTTTTGTCTATGGGGATCCCAAATCTAACAAAATTCAGATTTTTAGTCCTAAGGTGGGACTCATTCACCATAGTTGGTGAATCATTCCTCTCCCAAATTTTTGAAAAATCAAGAGACAACTCTGCAACACCAAATCTGGGAATCACTACTTGTCGGGTTGCCGAAGTTAATTCTATAGGAAACAAACATAAAACATTCTCCAAGCTTGCAATAGACTTAAGTTTACTTGAAGCACCTAGTTGACTTGTAAACCAATCTTCAACACCAAAAATCCTATTGAATCTGAATACCTAGGCCTGCAAACAAACATGCAATAGGAGAAAAATGGTTTAAGGTTAGTGAATAGGGGTTTGCCTTGGTCAAAGCCCATTTTTGGTAATCAAACCATTAATAAAATAATGAAATGTAAAGGAATGATAAACTAACAACATGCAATTACTATTAACTTACCAAACCCTTGATGATGCAAATCTAAAGTAATGTTAAAGGCTGCTTCAAAATGCTTGAAAAGATGTTGTAAAATGCTTGAATTAGTTAGGAGATTATGAGGGAGATGTAAAATGAGTTGAAAATCACTTATTTATACACACTTGTGCCTTAGTTACCCATTCATACCTCATCACAGATCGACATGAAGTGTTTTTGAATAAAATCATGAAAGGAAATTTAAAATATTTTGAATTTAGGGCCAAGAGGGACTCATTCGCTACCCATGGCAAATGGGTCCCACGTAGGACCTGAAAATGTGTGTTGGGAAATATGTTGTATTTAATGTTGTTTGTTAGGATAATACTAAAAAAATACACTTAATTAAGCATGTGAGAGCATAAAGGGGTCAAATAAAGCATGAGAAAGGGATAAATAGTGAAGATGTTCCTAGAAAAGCATGAAATCTTGTTACAAGACCTTACAACACTTCAAAATAGGACATGTTGATGAGTAAAAAGGTGGTTTTTAGGTGAATTTTAATTAATAGAGTCTAGAAGAATGTAGAAATTTCTTACAACACTTCACAACACCTTCACAAGACATCGTTCTTTCAATTTTACTACCTAAATAAGCACATTCCAACCATGTTGCAACATAAAATCAAAGTAACATAGTTCCAACACTATGAAACAAGACCTAAAAGGCCATGAAAATGACAAGGAGTCATTTTTCTACGACACAATTCTAGAAATTATATATTGTCACAAGTGATGTTCAATAGTTCTTATTTTTCTAAACTTGTGGAGATCCATTTGCACTCATATAGTAACATTTCTTATTTTTAAAGTGAATATTTTTTGTACATTGTAGCTAAGTAATAAATTTTATTCCATTTAGAAAAATAGGTTTATTTTCATTTTTATGGAAAAATTTGATGTTTGTGATGTACTAAGTTCCAAACCATTCCATTGATATAACAAATAGAAATTGTAGCCACACTATGTATAAGGTGCTAATATGATATATTATTAGGGGGTCCTTATTCAGTGAATTTGTAAGGAAAACTTGTGATTTTATTAGATTGATTCTTTTGATCAGTAGACTATGTGACTAACATTGATTAGTTTATTGTTACATATTTTTCACCTCAGCTCAAATGGAGGAGCTATCTGATTGTTTTTTAACATTAAGTGGAATTGCAGTGTCATGATCGAATTTTGTTTCACATTATTATCATTATGCATCAAACAACAGTTATGCATTTTAGTGAAGTTATGAAGTTTCAGAGTGGTTTTTAGATGTTGCAGTTTTAAAAAGAAATATAAAATTGACTACTTGAGAAAAATAGCATTTGAAATGCTTTCATTTATTTCATGAAAACTCATATTTTACAAGGCTTCATTTGATTTCACAATCAGAATGATATTACAACATTGCATGAAAATGCATTTTCTTTTCAATTGAAAAGCATAATTGAAATCAAGGATCCACACAAGCCGTGGATTTAACTGTGACTATTACAATACATTTCTAATAGCACATTGCACTACTAAAGATGGAGAAAGGAAAACACATAAGCAACAACATAATCATCATTTCCTGATTATCGACGCTTGATGTTGAATGGTGCACCTCATCATCTCGAGCTTCGTCGAACTGTAAGAGGAAAAGAGGGGTGTCAGTGGCTTCGATTATGATGTAACCTATATGAGACATCCACAATAGTACAACATGCTATGAGAAATACATTGAAACAACCAATTAAGTGCAGTGTGAAAGAAGTGAGCTGAAGGATAAATAGCAACATCATAATCATCGTGTTCCATTTTTATGCTAATGTTGTTTGTTTCCTTGTGCAGGTATAGGTAAAGTCATGAAGCTGAACATTATTCGAAGACCAAGCATGTCGAGTAAAATGGGCTCCCATAAGGGTAGAGCTCGGCATGCTGCCCTATTCATTAAATGGGCTAATTTTAATAGATATTTCATCATATACATCGAATGAAATGAAATACAAGTGAATATAAAACAAAGTTATCCATCAAGTAATGAAACCAACTGTGCATTCATAACAATCAAGGTTGCTTTCTGAAGGCTACAGGTGAACAACGAGTTTAGTTCACTTAAGGAATTTAGTTGAGTACATTTATATCAGAAATTGTTGAATAGCTTCATTTTCTGTGCTGATTGCAATCATATGTCATGTGAGTTTCAATTCATCATTTCTCTTTCGGATAGTGCACAGGCATACATTATGCCTTAATGTTTTGTTCTAATTTCATTGTCAAAGAGAACAGATTTTAAGAGCAGTTTGATAAGTGGAACATAAAAATGCATGAAGAGTACCATGTTGCCCAAAAAGTGCAAAAGGCGGATAATGCATTCAAATGACAAATGGTAGCCACTTCTGGTTTAACAGCTTCCTTCCAGAATGGTGCTTCTGAAGCTTTAGATATGCATAGAAATTGGTAGTCATTCACAAAGGAGTAAGTATGGGAACTGGGAAGTAGCTTAATAAGGCATACTGGGAGTGCAGATAAGAGGCTTTCAGTTCTATTAAGTGGTGAAATGAAAGAAATCTGAGTGCTTAAAGAAACCCAAACTTTGTGTAATTATTTGGATTACTAATCTTTTTATCTTAAGCAGGTTTGCATGATGTAATTTTTTCTTTTATTTCTTCAGAGAGTTGTAGAGCAACAGTTTATTTCCAGGGAAGGTTCCGAGTTGTTAGATATTCATATGAACTAGTGAGTAGAGGTGGTTCGTAGTGATGCAATGTTCTAGTTCAAAAATCTCTATGGAATTCAAAAGCAGAAGGTAAGGTTGTTGTGTTAATGTTAAGGAAGGTCAAAGGGAACACTTTTGTGCATACAGTGAGCAAGCATGGATATAATATACACTAAGAGGACCTTCTTTTACAACAGACAAATACTAGAATGATTGAAAGGTTTCATACAAACAATTGTGCACAGTCTCAACAATACATTTTAACACATAAAAGCATTTTTCATTTTTTTTCGGAATGAACAGATTATACCATGAGTAGGAACTCTATAGAATTAATTTTCAAAGAGATATTTTTTGTGTGCAAAGTAGGCAGCATGAAGTCAATATTTAGGTGATACAGTTAGCATATATAATTCAAGCCTTCGAAGCACTCATAGCCGATGTTCATCATTAGTATATCCTAGTGTTTTTCATTCACAAAGAAAGTCATACTAGAAGGGTAGTTGTAGTATTTTTATAATACAAACAAGTCTTAGGAATAGAAAGTAACAGCAGAAGTAAAAGGCACTTTGAGACAATCTTCAAGGAGCAGTTTTCTTTATGTGTAGTTAAGTCAACGGTGGAGTTTGAAGTACAGTCAGAGAGTCTCGAGGAGTTGCACCAGCTATTACAGGCTGACTTCTGAATTAAATGTAATAATCTATGATACCCATTTCAGGTTTTTACATTCACAAGCAGTATAATTACAAGATATGCAAATTTTCGTGTTGGTTCAAGCCTCAAAGTAGAAAGAATGCAGCTTTCATATGATTTTCATAATAACCACAAAAGAGACAGCAAGGAAAAGCAATGAAATGTAATTTCTATGATAAATCAAGCTCAATAAAGAAGAAAATACAATTCTCTTTTGAAATTTCAAATACCCACATGTGGGTTTATTCTCAAAATACAGAAAATGCAGTAACCAGGACAACCCATGTCAAGATTTCACAACTGAATGATGAAATTACAGTCTTGTCCAAATTTCATAATGCCCACAAGCAGATATACATTCAGAAAGGCATAAAGAGGGGTTTGTGGTTCTAGGTCGAGCCCGAAATTCAAAATAATGCTTTCTGCAGTACGCATCTGGCACGGCCTGAACATGGCCAAAATCTATGTTTCAAGAGGGAGCCCTTTAAGTTTTTAGAAAACCAAGGAAAGCAGAGAGAAATTACCAGTTCGAGGCCAAAGT
Organism: Sequoia sempervirens; assembly: GCA_007258455.2. NCBI lineage: Eukaryota > Viridiplantae > Streptophyta > Pinopsida > Cupressales > Cupressaceae > Sequoia > Sequoia sempervirens. The sequence continues at coordinate 8,687 of VDFB02348238.1, read as the reverse complement.
AGACACTCTAGCCGTGGCTTAAGCTACAGATAGTTTCCGAATGAAAGGGATTTGAATTCTCAAGAGATGGTCGAGCTCTCACAGTGGAATAGAGCACAACAATAATAGATTCGAACACAAAAGAACAAGGAGATAATGATATTAGACTGTGTATAGCCGTGACCTTAGGGCCAAAAGAAGAACAAAATGTGATGCTATAAAAGTCATGAAGCTATGATAGAGAGCTTACCCCTGCACGGTAAGAGGAAGATAATAACACAAGGCAAGCTCTCGTGGAAGTATACTGACAGGGTCAAGTTCGAGTTCTTGTCGGCCAAGGTGAAGCAAAGAAAAGTAAAGGAAAATCGGAGAGTAAGTTCATACAGTTCGCAGCCTTAGTGGTCAGTTTTCTTTTAAGAAATGAAGTAGAAATTTCTATGCAAAGAAAAATGAAGCTTACCCATCATAATTTTGACTGTCAGAAAGCAGAAAATGGTTCCTCAAGGCTTATGAGCTCGAGCTTGGTAGAGTCATGGTGGCAGTAGAAGTTTTCTTCGAATTAGGGAGTGTGAAAAATGAAGTGATGATTAGGGTTTGACCCTATTTTCACTTTCCCTAATTTGATCATCATCATCATCCAGAATATTTGATTAAAGCACATGCCAAATTTTGAATGGAGGTGGAAATTCTAATCTTTGCATTATGACTTTACTAAAACATGAACTCTAATGTATATGTGAGGGCCGAACTTCTTATGCTAGGTCGGCTTGAAAAGTCTTTATGACTTTCTTTGTTTCCTTTGTGAGTTTGATGTTTAATCTTGTGTTAAATTGATTTAGGAAAAAATCAATTAATGGTGTAAGGGTGAATACATATGACCTAGGTTCCTTTGTTTAGGGTCATTTACCTTTATTAGGGTTTTATTTTAATTAATTTTAGAGGAATCAATGAAAGTTGAAGGCATGAAGGATGATTATGTAATGTGTTTTTATGATTTTTGAGAAAATCATAACATTGAAACGGGGAAATAAGGAGTTTTCTTTTTGCAAAAGATTTTCAATCTTTAATTGCAAAAATTAGACAAATTGTAAAAGTCTACATCTTGTAAAGTAGAATCATAAAGCAATATTCTATAATTTGCTTTATGTTTTCTTGCTATTTTTAGCAGATCTTTTATTGACTTTTCCTCTTGGTCAGATTTCAGACTTATCTTGGAGAGATAAGGTGTTTTTTGAGCTTTTAAAGCAGATTTAGCCTATTTTTAGAGGCTTGATAGGTTCATCACGAAAGCATTGTGCTTTTTTCTACTTTCAAAGCAATTTTTTAGATTGTTTGAAACTTTTTTCCTTGATCTTTTTCTGAGCTCAGATTAGGGTTTTCTTGAGAGTTCTTTTCAAAGACTTAGTCTTTTCAGCTCTCCATTCTCAGTAGTTCATATTAGAGTTTCTGGCCCTTACACATTTTGGGGAGCTTGTAAATTTATGTGTGCTCAGATTCTGAGAAGTTCTACTCCATCATTCAATAAAATAGTAGAGTTTTCCTTTCTGAGTTCTTTTTCATGACTTGGGATAGTAATTTAACTTGTTCTGTGATTGAAAACTGTTGAATCCTTTTCTTTTCTTACTATTGTCAAGTGAATTGCAGGAGTTGCATGCTAGTTCAGGTTATGCCTTGTGTTAATTTAACCTTTGCATAAATCACTGGTTGAATACATGTGTTGTGAGATTGTGAGATTTTTATTTTAAAGAGTTGGTGGGAGTGAGTTTTTTTCAGGGTCTTCTTACAGTTGATCAACATTTTTTAGAATGATAGAATTTCAGTTTTAAGATTTTAAATCCAGTTTATCCTTCTATCCTTTTCTTGGAAAGTCACCTAGAATGGAATTCATCATTCAGATAATCAACTCACTCTAAAGATTCCTCTTTTGTGTAGATCACCCACATCTAAAAGAGGTTTCCATGTTTTAGTAGTTTGCTGAATATTGCATTCAGCAGGGTGCAAAACTATTGATAACAGTTTTTGGCATGCTCGGTGGGACAATTAAAAGTAACTTTCAGAGAATATTTAATTTTTTAGTTTGTTGTTTGGTGTATGCAGCAAACTTTTCCATCCTTCTGGAGGCTATCAATATACCTGGCGACTCCGGTTCTATTTTATGCATGCTAGTATAGCCCGTGCATGAGAAATATTCAAACAAGATCAAGTTCAAAACCCTTCAAGTATCAGGAGTTGTCCCCATCACGAAGAAGAGGTAGGACAATAAGAAGGCTTTTTGAAGCCCCTGCAAGATCAGAGTCGACGCCTCCTGTTCTTGGTGCTCTAGTTTTGTCACCTGGTGTACTAGTACCAATCTCACAAGTACCACCAATGGTAGCACCATCGAGGTAGCATCCATTCACACACTTTAATGGAGGTAGCCCATTAGATATTGCTCGACATGATGAGATTACAATTGCAGCCCTTCGAGGACTACCATATTTCACCGGAGAGGATTACACCACACTAGTTGAACACATCTGTGACCTAGCCACGTTATGTTCAGTGCATAATATTACTCAAGAAAACATTGCTCTAAGGCTGCTAGCTACGTCACTCAAGGGAAAAGCGTTGTAGTGGTTCAAAGGTCTCACTGCAAACTCAATCGCAACATGGGATGCTCTAGGTAATGGCCTATACTAGCACTTTGTAGATAAGTCTAACAATTTATCTCTCTTAGAGCAGTTGAGTACTATTTAAAGGGCGTCGCACGAACACTTGGCGGATTTCAACTACAGATTTCAAAGGACTTGGGATAGAATCCCAACAACGGTAAAGCCATTACCGACACATGCATTACTGTTTTATTTAAAAGCTTTGAATAGCAAGATTGATGTCATGACTCAGTCTATGGATGGTTTAATGCAAGCAAGCTTCAAATGTTTATAATATTGCTATTAATGTTGAAAATTGCCTTATTCAAGCTGGAGACATAGCTCCTAGACCCCCTATGCCCTTGTTTCTAGAAATACAACCGCCTATTCATATTGTTGTACCTCTCTTGGCTACTGTCTCGCCAGTTCCAGCAATAGGATATCATAGTATAGTCTAAGAGGTTGCTGCCCCAGCCCCAAATCTAGAGATGTAGGAGCTAAAAAATATATTAAAAACCATCGGGAACAACCTTGTGACTATTAAGAAGCACATTGGCCAAGAACATAAGCCTTATCAAGCCCCTTATTAGTAAAACCAACAAAATAGGCCCGCTTTCCAAGGTGATTATCAATCCCAAAGAAGGAATTTTAACCCTCAGCCATTCCAACCATACAATCCGAACACGGCCAACACATCAAAAGAACTTGTGCCGCAAAATAATGTCATTCAAGATTGTGACTAGTGTTACCCATGTAATCAACCCCACAACCAATCGGCATGCACCAACGAAGTGAGGAATCAAGCTTTAATGGTGTAGAATATATATTCCGCTTCAGAACATGTTGCAGATTAGAATCAAGAGCAGCAAGATAATGTAGAAGTCGCCTTGCCAAACTAGAAGAGCTCTGCATTTTGTGGCGTAAATAGCCAAGATTGGAAAGATTCTCCTATTTCGGCTAATACCATATCTAAAAAATGGTCTATCGATCTAGGACATAAAGCTGGAACTGTATAGTAGTAGCCTACAGTTAGTACTCAACCTATTTCATCAGATGTTAACGCTACCACGCAGCCTAAAATGCAAATTCTGCAAAGAGGGCAGGAGATACCCAGCAAAGAGCAACAAAAAATGCATTCTCAGCCTATGTAGAAGCAAAACGAAGCTGCTATTGCAAAAAACCAGTAGAAAGTAAATGTTTCATCCTTTAATATCATTGAGCATCTTAAGAAAGCTACTATCAATTTGTCAATATTAGACGCTCTACAGCTTCTGGGGCAGAAAAGTTTACTGTAGAATGCATTCACTGAGTTATCTATTTCTGACAATGCCAACCAAGGAGTTGTGAAGGTTGTGTTGGCTAATGACTTGAAGGAGAAAAGTGGGCAGAAATCAAAAGAGGTAAATCCCCCTCCATTTTACTTAAGTCTGATCATAGGTGATAAATTGTGCATAATTGTATGGTCGATTCTGGAGCTAGCAGTTCAGTCATGCCAAAGAGTTTGGCTGACAAATTAGGTCTTGTTTATGAGCCTATCCCACAGAAAGGCATAGTGCAGCTAGATGGGTCTACTATTAAAACTACTAGTATTATTAAAAATTTAGGCCTTACCTTGCATGTATCCCCAAGTTTCGCTATTCACCAAGATATTCATGTTATTGACTTACCGCCGCACTTTGCCATTTGTTTTTCAAGGGATTTTACAGCCAAGTTGGGTGGGTTTTTGTCCTCTAATTGATCTCATCTATTTTTTAGAACAAGGTATGGTACGAAAGTGACTATAAAGTTTGAGCCTCTCGCCAAAGACCATATCGAACCATACTCCCCAAACTTTATAAATGCTAATCTCTACGCCACCTCTGCAATGAAGGAGAAAACCATGACCTCAGACTATGGCACCCAGGGAGACTACACTAATCTTGATGAATGGGCAGTTGAAGATCACGAGCTTGATCCATTCTAGAACACAGATGAGGTAGGTTTAGGAGTTTATATGATTCGCGAGTCTGATTGCGACATGCCTAATCTTTGCAAAGAGGATGAACCATTTGCAGAAAAAGATAATGAATTGTGGAAACTTTATTTTGATTGTTCGAGGAGTAGTGTTGGTGCCGGAGGTTGATATCGCCCAAAGGAGATAAGTATTCTTCAGCTTGCATATTTTCTTTCATCTATTCAAATAATACAGCTGAGTATGAAGCATCGGTACATAGCCTTGAGTGGGCCCGCAAACGAGGTATTAAATGCTTGCAAGTTTATGGTGATTTAGAATTGATTGTGAATCAGGTCATAAATTTAAATGCTGCTAAAAATGATTTACTTAAGAAATACAAGCATCGTGTATGGGATTTAATGGAAGATTTTAATGCTTTTAATATCTTGTCAATTCCTTAGAATCAAAATAAGCATGCTGACAGGCTTTCTACCATAGGAGCCCAGTTTGACATTCCCAAAGAGATTCATAAGATAGAAGCACATCAGTACGTGAAGATAGTGGTGAGACCTTCTGTACCTGACAATAACGTGAGCTGGCAAGTTTTTGACAGTGATGAGCAGATTGTGAACTTTCTGATTGTTGAAGTTGAGTTCGCAAATGGAAATCAGCAAAAATAGCAGCAGCAGTATGAGGATCAAATTGTGCAATTAAAGACCAATAAGCTGCCGAAAGGTTTGGTGATGTTAGAATCTATCTTTAATTCAGATGATCAAGTTTGGAGGGACAAGTGCAGCTTGACAGTTAAAGAAGAACATTATTCAGCTATCGAGATCTTCAAAGGCAAACTTCTCAAGCTGAGTAAGGTATGCAGTCAAGAGGAACAACAAGCTTTCATTCTGTTATGTCAAAAATATAGTGATGTTTTTGATTGGGAATACAAAGATTTGAGAGGTTTTAACCCTGATTTAGCACAGCATACCATCGAGCTTGAGCCTGATGCAAAACCAGTAAGGCAGAAGCAAAGACCGCTTAATCCCAAGTTGGAACACCTCATGAAGGTTGAACTGAATAAACTAGTTGAAAGCGGTATTATTTTCCCTATCAAGTACACCTCTTGGGTGTCAAATTTAGTGTCAGTCAGGAAAAAGAGTGGAGAAATCACACTTTGTGTCAATTTTCAAGATCTAAATAGAGCGTCTTTGAAAGACCATTACCCACTCCCTTCTATGGAGCAAATTTTACAGGTAGTTTCTGGTTCTGACAGATTTTCTTTGTTAGATGGCTACTGAGGTTATAACCAGATTCTGGTTAAACAAGAGGATAAGTTTAAAACAGCGTTCACAACCAAGTGGAGCACGATGGCCTACAAGAAGATGCCTTTTGACTTATCAAATGTTGGAGCAATGTTCTAGTGTGCTATGGATATGGCCTTTCATAGCCTTATGAACAAGTTCATTCTAGTATATTTAGATGATATTACTATTTTTTCCAGAAATGCTAATGAACACTTGGATCATTTGGAACATATTTTTTAGAGGTGTAGAGAGTTTGGAGTGTCTCTCAATTCGAAGAAGTGTATATTTTCAATGCACGAGGGCAAGCTGCTGGGACACATTGTCTCGAAGCAAGGTATTTCAATTGATCCTGAAAGAGTTTCCACAATTCTTGAATTGCCATTACCAGCTCATATGAAAGGCTTGCAAAGTTTTCTTAGGAGAATAAATTTTGTGAGGAGGTTTATACCAAATATTGCAGCTTTGTTGCAACCTCTCACTTCTATGCTGAAGAAAAACATGCCATTCAGTTGGACCAAGGAAGGCAAGAGGAGCTTCGAGCAGATCAAAGAGGCACTCACAACTGCTCCTACTCTCATTAATCCAAAATTTGACAAAGATTTCATTCTATATGCTTTTGGAGGAGTGGATACAGTTTCAGCCATGTTATGCTAGCAAAATGAGGAAGGCTTAGTACAGCCTGTTGCATTTTTCAGCCAAGTTTTGCACGATTACGAGGTAAAGTACTCTTTTGTGGAGAAACATGTTTTTGTTGTTGTAAGAAGCTTGAAGAAATTTAGACACATGGTGTCCAATAGCAAGGTTCATTTATTAGTGGCTCATTCAACTATTAAGGATTTTCTACTTAATAAAGTCATTAATGATAAGTGTACTGGTTGGATCACCAAAGTAATGGAGTTTGATGTTGATATAAAAGTAACCAAGCTGGTTAGAGGCAAAGGTTTGTGTGAGCAGATTGCTGGAAGCAAAAACAATAGCTTAAAAGAGGCTGCAAATATAGAAACAATATTAAATTATGATGTTTTAAGTGTTGTTCAAGCACCCCCTACTACATGGTTACAACAGATGATACATTATCTGCAAACTGGCGACTGCCCCAAAGGCTTGGACAGAGCAAAAAGAAGGTACTACAGATTACAAGCCGTCCCTTATACAGTCATTAATGGCATTCTTTATAGGAGAGATTTCCAAGGTGTTTTATTACATTGCATTCAACTTGATCAAGTTGACAAGCTACTAGTAGAGTTTCATGATGGACCTTTAGGAGGTCACTTCGCTGCAAGAATGACAACTCTAAAAATTATGAGAGCTAGTTATTATTGGCCAGAACTGTTTAAAGATGCTATTTCATGGGTCAGAAAGTGTGAGAAATGTGCATTATTTGATGGTAAACAGAGGCTTGCACAGCTGCCCCTACACCCGATCCAGGTAGAACAACCCTTTGCTAAATGGGGCTTGGATTTTATTGGCCCTATAAACCGGCCTTCGAGTGCAGGTCATAAGTGGATTCTTACTGCCACAAATTATTTTACAAAGTGGACCAAAGCTATTGCTTTAAAGGAAGCAAATGAGATTTCAGTGCTTAATTTCTATCAAGATCTCATATCGAGATTTGGTGTTCCAGATTCAATCATTTCATACAACGGTTTAGCTTTCATCAGATTAAAGATTTCAGATTGGTCTATCAGAAATAACATTTATCTAAACACTTCATCAAATTATTATTTGCAAGGTAATGGTCAAGCAGAATCCACAAATAAGAATCTAATTCGGATAATCAAAAAGATTGTTGAAGATAACCAGAGAACGTGGCACGAAAAGCTGAAGCTAGCCCTTTGGGCTGATAGAAAAACTCCTAAAAGAGCCACTGGTTGTTCACCTTTTGTTTTGACTTATAGCAGAGAAGCTAAGTTTCCTATTTCAATTGAATTGCCAACATTAAGTTATGTTAAAGAACTAGAGTTACTGAATGAACAACCTCTTGAAGTGAGGTTTGCACAGCTGGTTGAGCTCGAAGAAACCAAAAAAGAAGCTCTGGGATAGCTGGAAATACATCAAGCACAAATGAAGAATGCTTTTGACAACAGGGCAAGGCCTCGTGATTTTATTATTGGAGATCTAGTTTTCAAGTGGAATGAATTTAAAAGCAGACCTGGACGACATTCCAAGTTTGATGTAATATGGGATGGGCCTTATGTAATTATGGAATGCAAGGAGCACAACGCATTCCAACTTTCCAAGATGACTGGTGAGGTGCTGTCTATCCCAGTAAATGGGATCCACCTCAAGCACTGCCTTTGAGATAAGTTATCTAACTGTTAGATAGAGTAGTTTGCAAATAAGTACGTTTCACACATTTCATTTTAGTAGTTTGCTTTCTCTAAGCGCTACTATGCATTGTTTTGTTGGCCACCAGGGCCTGTTAGTTTGCTTTCAGTTTTGTTTCATTTTCTTGCTAATGTTTGGAGTGTTGCTGTTCATTTTTTTGAGTTTCAAAAAAGGGCAGAATTGACTCCACGCCCAATGAATTGTTAAAAGGCCACTGATCTATGCTTAGCAAGCAAGCATATAGCGAAAATTGCTAAAATGTTACATATTTTTCACCTTAGCTCAAATGGAGGAGTTGGCTTATTGTTTTTTAACATTAAGTGGAATTGCAGTGTCATGATCGAATGTTGTTTCGCATTATTATCATTATGCATTGAACAACAGTTATGCATTTTAGTGAAGTTATGAAGTTTCAGAGTGGTTTTCAGAAGTTGCAGTTTTAAAGAGAAATATAAATTTGAGTACTTGAACAAAATAGCATTTGAAATGCTTTCATTTATTTCATGAAAACTCATATTT
>VDFB02348237.1:0-11219 GCA_007258455.2 Sequoia sempervirens | reverse complement strand
GATGACACGTGTCGGCTCCTGATTCGCCAAATCTGCTGACTCATCCGATGACGTGTCGCTGACTGGGTGCCACGTGTTGCCGAGTTGTCTACCACACTGTCGATGATGCCACGTCATCCGTACGGATGCCACGTGTCAACTTATGATTGGTCCGCACAGATGAGTCACTTGCCACGTGTCTCGGCCGAATTCGTCCATATGTATTCCGTACAGTACGGACGATATACTGACGTCATCATCCGTACAATCAGTTAGAAAGTCAACTCAAAACTTTGACTGCTTGTATCTTGAGCATGCGACGTCGGATTTCGACGCAACGAACGTCGTCGGAATAGTCTCGACGGGCTCTTCGCGATGACGCCGATTCCGTCAATTTTCGAGATGATTATTTTTTCGCCTTCTAGACGCCCCTAAAGCCAGTTTGACTGGAAGTTTGACTGGCCGTAACTTGCACAAACGAAGTCCTTTTCGACCCGTTCAAGTTGCGTTGGAACCAGGACGTCGTTCTCTTTCTGATGGAGCTGAAATCTGGAGCATTGGGAACACTTCAACTTTCACTGAAAAATTGTCCCCCGGATCAGGCCTCCCCACTGGAGAGCTTTAGGACCTCCGAAAGCTTGATTACTTGGAAAGTAAGTGAGGGTAAAGTTCCCTCACTTTACCAATCTCCATCCATCTTGCTTTGCTTGGATGCATCCCCTTCAGGCCCACTCTGAGGTACTCAACATCTCTTCGTGAATTTCTGACATTCCTGTCGAGAATAACATCTTCTGGCAACTCTGACATGTACTCTGGTGAAAGGTCATCAACTGATGGAACTTGAATGTCTAAGACTTCATCTAGGATCATTGGAGGCTCATACAGTTTCAAATTCTCAACATTGACAATCGAGTAAATATGCATGTATGGAGGAAGATTGAGGCGGAAGGCATTAGTACCAATCTTCTCAAGGATCTCAAAAGGACCATACCTAATTGGCTTAAGCTTTTTACCTTCACCTTGCATCCTTTCCTTGCTGATGTGTAACCAAACTCGGTCTCCAACCTGAAAATTATGATCAGTGTGATGCTTGTCATGGCGAACCTTGTATTTTGCTTGATATTCTGCTCCAAACTGCTTCCAATCACCGATGAACTCCGCTGGACTTTCTCTCGATGAACTTCAAAGCCTTCTCTGCATCATGGCGTCCATCTTCAACATCATCTTTCCCAAAAGCAAAATCCATCGGTGTCTTGGGCACATAACCAAAGCATGTCTCAAAAGGAGACCTTTTAGTAGAAGAGTGTGTTGCATGGTTGTAGGCATACTGCACATAATGAAGACTTTCATCCCACAACTTAGGATGCTTATTGCAATAAGCTCTGAGTAGATGCACAACTGTCCTGTTTACAACCTCTGTCTGCCCGTCGGTCTGCGGATGGAAGGCTGTACTCTTCTTCAGTTTGGTGTCCATGAGTCCCCATAAAGCTGACCGAAATTCCCCCAAGAATCGAGAATCTCGATCCGATACAATAGAAGTAGGTAACCCAAAATGAACCCATACAAATTGAAAGTACAAATGAGCTGTCAGTTCAGCAGTGACCTGTTTCTTACAAGGCATCAAAATACATATCTTGCTGAACCGATCAACTACTACATACAAATAATCATGTCCCTTCCTAGACATAGGTAACCCCCCAACAAAGTCCATTGATACACTTTCCCATGGACGAGAAGGTACATGTAGAGGTGTGTACAAACCCAATTTCCTGTTACTAGGCTTACTAGTTGCACACATAACACAACCTCTAAGATACTTAGTTACAGTTTCTTGCATTTGAGGCCAATAACAATACTTCTGCAGCTGAGTCAATGTTTTGTTTACCCCAAAGTGTCCTGCAATCAATGAGGTATGTGCTTCTCTAATCACCTGTGCTTGTTCATCTTTTGGAATACATAATTTACCCAAGTGATATAACAATTTATCCTGCACATAATAGTCTTTCTCTTCTACATGTTTACCATTCATTAAAGTAGCACAGATATCCTTAAAGTTCTCATCATTAGCATATTGTTCTTGAAAACTTTCATGAACCATAGAACTATTCTGAAGGATTATCAAAGCATTCATCATAGGAGGTCTAGAGAGCATGTCTGCTACTTTGTTATGGGTACCTTTCTTATACTTAATAACCAAATGAAACTGTTGTAGAAAACCCATCCACCGAAAGTGCCTACTTTGTTGCAATTTAGTTTGTGAGTGCAAATATTGTAGTGGTTGGTGATCAGTGTGGATTACAGTTTCTTTCCCCATTATGTAATGTTTCCATTTTTTAACACTCTGAACTAAAGCATAAATTTCTTTATCATATGTGGGATAGTTACTTACTACTCCTGGAAAGGTTTCAGAGTGGTAGCAAACTGGTTTACCTCCTTGCATGAGTACTGCTCCCATGGCAAACCCACTCGCATCTGTCTCGATCTCAAATGGTTGATGTAGATCTGGTAAGGCCAAAACTGGTGCGGTGCTCAACTTTCCCTTCAAAGTGTCAAAAGCCTTCTGTTGCGGACCTCCCCACTGAAAAGTTGCCTTTGTACTGGTTAATGCATGTAATGGTGATGCTATAAAAGAGAAGTTTGCAATAAACTTTCTCCAGTACTGAACTGCACCTAGAAAACTTCTGACCTCTGTGACTGTACTTGGCTTAGGCCATTTTACAATAGCTTCGACCTTCGCAGGGTCTACTTTCAATTGACCACTCCCTACGACATAGCCTAAGTACACTAAGGATGTCTTAGCAAATTCGCATTTAGACATCTTTACATACAATTTTTCTTTTCTTAATACATCAAAGACTTTCTTTACATGACTTACATGATCTTCCCAAGTTCGACTGTATACCTCAGATTTATCACCTTCTTTGGCTTTTACAAGCATCAATACAAAGTTTTTACTTGAGTTGACCAACCTCTTCATTTGACCAGCATTAACTAGTGTAAGATTAGTCTTCACCTTATGTGCCCGTACAATGTATTCTACCCCATCTTTAAAAAGATGATACTTATTCTCCCCCTATAAAAGATTGCTTTTTTGTCATAAAGATAAGGACTCCCTAACACAAGCCCACAAATATCCAAAGGGACCACATCGACTTCTACCTCATCTACAAAGTTTGCAGTGATAGCAAATCTCAATTTACACTGTTTAGTTACTTGTAGTTGAGCATCATCGCAAACCCATCCGAGTGGATATGGTTTTGGATGAGGTGTTGTAGCCAAATTAAGTTTCTTTACAACTTCTTCAGATATTAAGTTTACTTGTGAACCCGTATCAAACAGAGTATCAATCTTAGTATGTTTTGTTACAACACGAATGTGAAACAATTCATTTCTTTGCTTATCAACCTTAGGAGAAGATTCTTTACTTGTACTTGCACTGGCATTAGAAAAACTTGCATCAGATGAGAGAGATATACCTTTCCTTTACCTTGGATTCTGGCAGCAACAATCTTTGTCTCATCTCCGAAGTCAGAACCAAGATCCTGTTGAATCACTGCAGTAGTCTTCTGCTTGCCTTTATTACCTCCATATCTTTTCGGCCTCAACTCAGGATGAAGCTTCCAGCATCTCGAATCATCATGCCCCTCTTTCTTGCAATGGGAACATGTGGGTTTCTCACCCTCTTTCTGAGCTGTAGCTGTCTTCTTCCCTTTGCCTTTATCTTTGTCTTTGTCTTTCCCTTTAGACTTACCCTCGAACTTAGATGGATTCTTAGAAAAGTTATCACTAAATGTATTCTTACCCCTTGACTCTAAATGAGTAGCTTGAACAGACACCTCGTCTAGATTGTTGGGACTCAACATCAAAATAGTGTGCCTAAGGTAAGAATGTAAACCACCAATATACTTAAGTAATGTGTCTTGGGTATACAAGGGAACATTTAGAGCAATGGCCCGTTTCCTAAACTCATGAGTATACTCCTGGACAGACTGCCCCTTACCTTGCCTAAAGGTTTGCCAATTCATGGTTAACTGTTGCATGTAACCTAAAGGGTAGAATTGTTTCCTAAGGGCAACAACAAACTCCATCCAAGACATGTTAACTTGACCATGGCGAGCAATTTCTTCACGAGTTTTACTCTCCCACCAGGTGAGAGCTGTACCTCCCAACCGGAGAGTTGCTAATTGAATCCTAGAAGCATCTTCTACTAGGCCTTGTATCCTACAGTATACTTCTACTTGTTGGACCCAATCGTCTAGCTTCTTAGCATTTAACTCCCCACAGTATTTAGGTAACTCAAATTTTACATCAAGCTTAATTACAGGCTTAGATTTGCTCTTAAATGGATTTACATTAGCAGAAGGAGAAGGAGAAGGAGGAGAAGGAGGAGAAGAAGGAGGAGAAGAAGGGGGAGTAGAAGGAGGAGAAGGAATTTCTGGAGCTTTCCCCTCTGTGTCTTTCTGATCTTCCTGCTTCTTGTGCTTTGAAGAACCTCCCTTTTCGTGCTTCTTCTTTTCAGCATAAAGTTCGTCCACCATTGCCTTCATGTCAAGGAATAACTTCTGGAAATCCTTGACACTAAGCTCTGAACTTTGACCACCTTCTTTTTCTTCCATCTGTGATGGTTGATTAACTCTTCGTCTTCCGATTTCAGGATTGTACTCTTCAAGTTCTCCTTCGCCTCGTTGCAACCTGGATCTCGTTAGCATTCAAATTGCAATACAAGCCACATACATAGCTCTGATACCAACTTGATCTATTTAAGGATCTAGGACTTATTGCTTACAGAATGCTTAAACGTAAAAGATCGATTATTACAACGTTTAACTTAAGTGATTACAAATTTAAATGCTCAAATGATTAAATGAACATAACATGAAAAAAATGCCAAGTTAAACTGAGAAAGAAAAGAGAGAAGAATAGAGAGACGAAACCAAAGTTGATAACGGAGTTCGTCCCTAAGGACTACGTCTCCGGGTCCCTCTCCAATGGAGGACCGATCCGATTAGCTCCAAATTCAATTACAATGGCTTCAAGACTATCTCCTTCAAGCATTCAGCAGCATGACAGTACTCTGATATGCAGAAACGTCTTCAATCTCTCAGGCATTCTCTCGCTATCTCCACCTGGACTTGTGAAAACAAGGCCTATACTCCTCTTTTTATACAAAAAGTTTGCCTAATATGGCTTAACCAACAAAATAAATGCATATCTTCCTTCATCAGCTCGTATCACGTCTGGTTTATCCTCTGACATCTTTTGGTTTCAGGTTGTTTTAGTGGTTTTGATTGTTTTGGCCTTATTAGGCTATTAGTTATGAATTCGGCTTTAAGAGTCCTACAAAATAAACCGAGCTCCTAATAATAACAGCGGGTTCTTCGTGGTGTATTGGTGCATATTTATTTTGTTACCCGGCCCGCGCGGGTTCAAACCCCGGCCGGTTTGTTTTTAAACAACCAAATAACAAAAACATCATAACAAATAAAATCGGCCTCCGTATGCAGTTAAGCCCGCCGCGTTTGGTGCAACGGCTATGGGTCCGGCTTACCAGGCGGAGGTTACGGGTTCAAAACCCATCCGCGCTCATTTTAACATTCTGTTCAACAACCCGAACGCCGAACAATGGACACGTGTCCTCATTCCATTCGCTGAGAGAGCCGACGGGTACGCTGACGAAGCCTCTCACATGCTGACGAGGATGACACGTGTCGGCTCCTGATTCGCCAAATCTGCTGACTCATCCGATGACGTGTCGCTGACTGGGTGCCACGTGTTGCCGAGTTGTCTACCACACTGTCGATGATGCCACGTCATCCGTACGGATGCCACGTGTCAACTTATGATTGGTCCGCACAGATGAGTCACTTGCCACGTGTCTCGGCCGAATTCGTCCATATGTATTCCGTACAGTACGGACGATATACTGACGTCATCATCCGTACAATCAGTTAGAAAGTCAACTCAAAACTTTGACTGCTTGTATCTTGAGCATGCGACGTCGGATTTCGACGCAACGAACGTCGTCGGAATCGTCTCGACGGGCTCTTCGCGATGACGCCGATTCCGTCAATTTTCGAGATGATTATTTTTTCGCCTTCTAGACGCCCCTAAAGCCAGTTTGACTGGAAGTTTGACTGGCCGTAACTTGCACAAACGGAGTCCTTTTCGACCCGTTCAAGTTGCGTTGGAACCAGGACGTCGTTCTCTTTCTGATGGAGCTGAAATCTGGAGCATTGGGAACACTTCAACTTTCACTGAAAAATTATCCCCCGGATCAGGCCTCCCCACTGGAGAGCTTTAGGACCTCCGAAAGCTTGATTACTTGGAAAGTAAGTGAGGGTAAAGTTCCCTCACTTTACCAATCTCCATCCATCTTGCTTTGCTTGGATGCATCCCCTTCAGGCCCACTCTGAGGTATTCAACATCTCCTCTTTGTGAAGTTCTGACATTCCTGTCGAGAATAACATCTTCTGGCAACTCTGACATGTACTATGGAGAAAGGTCATCGACTGATGGAACTTGACTGTCTGAGACTTCATCTAGGATCATTGGAGGCTCATACAGTTTCAAATTCTCAACATTGACAACCGAGTAAATATGCATGTATGGAGGAAGATTGAGGCGGAAGGCATTAGTACCAATCTTCTCAAGGATCTCAAAAGGACCATATCTAATTGGTTTAAGCTTTTTACCTTCACCTTGCATGCTTTTCCTTGCCGAGCATATGTAACCAAACTCCGGCTTCCAACCTCGAAATGATGATCGCTAAGGATGGTTTCTTTGTCAAGTGCATAACCTCAGATTTTTGCTTGGCTCGCTCCAACCGGGTATTTCCATCACTCTTTAGATGAATTGCTTGGACTTTCTGGATGAACTTCAAAGCCCTCTCTGCATCATGGCGTCCATCTTCAACATCATCTTTCCCAAAAGAAAAATCCATCGGTGTCTTGGGCACATAACCAAAGCATGTCTCAAAAGGAGACCTTTTAGTAGAAGAGTGTGTTGCATGGTTGTAGGCATACTGCACATAATGAAGACTTTCATCCCACAACTTAGGATGCTTATTGCAATAACCTCTGAGTAGATGCACAACTGTCCTGTTTACAACCTCTGTCTGCCCGTCGGTCTGCGGATGGAAGGCTGTACTCTTCTTCAGTTTGGTGTCCATGAGTCCCCATAAAGCTGACCGAAATTCCCCCAAGAATCGAGAATCTCGATCCGATACAATAGAAGTAGGTAACCCAAAATGAACCCATACAAATTGAAAGTACAAATGAGCTGTCAGTTCAGCAGTGACCTGTTTCTTACAAGGCATCAAAATACATATCTTGCTGAACCGATCAACTACTACATACAAATAATCATGTCCCTTCCTAGACATAGGTAACCCCCCAACAAAGTCCATTGATACACTTTCCCATGGACGAGAAGGTACATGTAGAGGTGTGTACAAACCCAATTTCCTGTTACTAGGCTTACTAGTTGCACACATAACACAACCTCTAATATACTTAGTTGTACAGCTTCTTGCATTTGCATTAATAACAATATTTCTCGCAATTGAAATACTGCTGACACCAAAGTGTCCCAGAATCAATGAGGTATGTGGCTTCCTCTTAATCAATCGTACTTGTTCATCTTTTGGAATGCATATTCACCCAAGTGATATAACAGTTTATCCTGCACATAATAATATTTCTCTTCTACATGTTTACCATTCATTAAAGCAGCGTAGATATCCTTAAAGTTCTCATCATTAGTATATTGTTCTTGAAAACTTTCATGAACCATAGAACTATTCTGAAGGATTATCAAAGCATTCATCATAGGAGGTCTAGAGAGCATGTCTGCTACTTTGTTATGGGTTCCTTTTTTATACTTAATAACCAAATGAAACTGTTGTAGAAAACCCATCCACCGAAAGTGCCTACTTTGTTGCAATTTAGTTTGTGAGTGCAAATATTGTAGTGGTTGGTGATCAGTGTGGATTACAGTTTCTTTCCCCATTATGTAGTGTTTCCATTTTTTAACACTCTGAACTAAAGCATAAAGTTCTTTATCATATGTGGGATAGTTACTTACTGCTCCTGAAAAAGTTTCAGAGTGGTAGCAAACTGGTTTACCTCCTTGCATGAGTATTGCTCCCATGGCAAACCCACTCGCATCTGTCTCGATCTCAAATGGTTGATGTAGATCTGGTAAGGCCAAAACTGGTGCGGTGCTCAACTTTCCTTTCAAAGTGTCGAAAGCCTTCTGTTGCGGACCTCCCCACTGAAAAGTTGCCTTTGTACTGGTTAATGCATGTAATGGTGATGCTATAAAAGAGAAGTTTGCAATAAACTTTCTCCAGTACTGAACTGCACCTAGAAAACTTCTGACCTCTGTGGCTGTACTTGGCTTAGGCCATTTTACAATAGCTTCGACCTTCGCAGGGTCTACTTTCAATTGACCACTCCCTACGACATAGCCTAAGTACACTAAGGATGTCTTAGCAAATTCGCATTTAGACATCTTTACATACAATTTTTCTTTTCTTAATACATCAAAGACTTTCTTTACATGACTTACATGATCTTCCCAAGTTCGACTGTATACCTCAGATTTATCACCTTCTTTGGCTTTTACAAGCATCAATACAAAGTTTTTACTTGAGTTGACCAACCTCTTCATTTGACCAGCATTAACTAGTGTAAGATTAGTCTTCACCTTATGTGCCCGTACAATGTATTCTACCCCATCTTTAAAAAGATGATACTTATTCTCTCCCCTATAAAAGATTGCCTTTCTGTCATAAAGATAAGGACTCCCTAACACAAGCCCACAAATATCCAAAGGGACCACATCGACTTCTACCTCATCTATAAAGTTTGCAGTGATAGCAAATCTCAATTTACATTGTTTAGTTACTTGTAGTTGAGCATCATCGCAAACCCATCCAAGTGGATATGGTTTCGGATGAGGTGTTGTAGTCAAATTAAGTTTCTTTACAACTTCTTCAGATATTAAGTTTACTTGTGAACCCGTATCGAACAGAGTATCAATCTTAGTATGTTTTGTTACAACACGAATGTGAAACAATTCATTTCTTTGCTTATCAACCTTAGGAGAAGATTCTTTACTTGTACTCTCAAGACTGCATTAGAAAAACTTGCATCGTGATGAGAGAGTAGAGATATACCTTCTCTTTACCTGGATTCCAGGGCAACAATCTCTTATTCTTATCTCCCGGGAAGTCCGGAACTAAGATCCTGCTGGAATCACCGCAAGGTCTTTGTTTGCCTTTGTTACTTCCATATATCTTTCGCCTCAACTCATGATGAAGTTTTAACATTCCTGAATCATCATGTCTCTTTTCTTAAATGGGGAGTATATGGGTTTCTAAATTCTCTTTTGTCGTAGGGGTCAGTTTCTTCCCTTTGCCTTTATCTTTGTCTTTTTCTTTCCCATTAGACTTACCCTCGAACTTAGATGGTTTCTTAGAAAAGTTATCACTAAATGTATTCTTACCCCTAGACTCTAAATGAGTAGCTTGAACAGACACCTCGTCTAGATTGTTGGGACTCAACATCAAAATAGTGTGTCTAAGGTAAGAATGTAAACCACCAATATACTTAAGTAATGTGTCTTGGGTATACAAGGGAACATTTAGAGCAATGGCCCATTTCCTAAACTCATGGGTATACTCCTGGACAGACTGCCCCTTACCTTGCCTAAAGGTTTGCCAATTCATGGTTAACTGTTGCATGTAACCTAAAGGGTAGAATTGTTTCCTAAGGGCAGCAACAAACTCCATCCAAGACATATTAACTTGACCATGGTGAGCAATTTCTTCACGAGTTTTACTCTCCCACCAAGTGAGAGCTGTACCTCCCAATCGAAGAGTTGCTAATTGAATCCTAGAAGCATCTTCTACTAGGCCTTGTATCCTACAGTATACTTCTACTTGTTGGACCCAATCGTCTAACTTCTCAGCATTTAACTCCCCACAGTATTTAGGTAACTCAAATTTTACATCAAGCTTAATTACAGGCTTAGACTTGCTCTTAAATGGATTTACATTAGAAGAAGGAGAAGGAGAAGGAGGAGAAGAAGGGGAAGAAGAAGAAGAGGGAGAAGATGGAGGAGAAGGAGTTTTCTGAATTTTCTCCTCTATGTCTTTCTGATCTTCCTGCTTCTTGTGCTTTGAAGAACCTCCCTTTTCGTGCTTCTTCTTGTCTGCATAAATTTCCTCCACCATTGCCTTCATGTCAAGGAATAGCTTCTGAAAATCCTTGTCACTAAGCTCTGAACTTTGTCCACCTTCTTTCGCTTCCATCTGTGACGGTTGATTAACTCTTCGTCTTCCGATTTCAGGATTGTATTCTTCGAGTTCTCCTTCGCCTCGTTGCAACCTGGATCTCGTTAGCATTCAAATTGCAATACAAGCCACACACAAAGCTCTGATACCAACTTGATCTATTTACGATCTAGGACTAGTTGCTTACAGAATGCTTAACGTTAAAAGATCAATTATTACAACGCTTAACTTAAATGATTACAAATTAAATGCTCAAATGAAATAAATGAACATAAAATAATTAAATGCCAAGAATAAACTGAGAAAGAAAAGAGAGAAGAATAGAGAGACGAAACCAAAGTTGATAACGGAGTTCGTCCCTAAGGACTACGTCTCCGGGTCCCTCTCCAATGGAGGACCGATCCGATTAGCTCCAAATTCAATTACAATGGCTTCAAGACTATCTCCTTCAAGCATTCAGCAGCATGATAGTACTCTGATATGCAGAAACGTCTTCAATCTCTCGGGCATTCTCTCGCTATCTCCACCTGGACTTGTCAAAATCAAAGGCCTATACCCCCTTTTTATACAAGAAATTTTCCTAATATGGCTTAACCACTTAATTAATTGCATAATCTCACTGATTAGCTCGTATCAGGTCTGTTTTATCCTCTGACATCTTCTTGTTCCAGGAGGTTAGCATAAATCTTGCTTGTTTGGCTTAATATGCCTTTTGTTAGGCATTCGGCTAACAAACTTACATCAAAGTGCACCGGGCTCATATACATATTCAGAAGGCCCGCGTGGTGCAATGGTGGATATATGTTTTGGTAAAGCGGCCGGCGCGGGTTCAAACCGCCGGCCGTTTGTTTTAAACAAACAAATCCTCCAAAAATTTCAACAAAAGAAACGCATCCCATATATAAATAGAAGCCACTGTTTGGTCTAACGGCTACCGATTGTT
>VDFB02348236.1:0-24560 GCA_007258455.2 Sequoia sempervirens | reverse complement strand
TAATTGACTGACATCACCGATTGACTGGCTGGCAATTGCATTGCAGAGTAGGATAAAAACTAACCTAATCACTCCTTGAGACTGTAAATCATAAAACTAAGATCTGAGGGCTCAAAAATCCAAGCACCCTTTACAAAAGCTGCACTTTTTCTTAGACAGCCATTTTTCATCCTTTCCTTACGAAGGTAAACTTGAATCCTTCGTAACTTCTATTTGGAAAAACTTCAGGACTGAATAACTGGCTCACTGTGGAGCTGGCTCCATTCCACACAACTTCAAGAGAGCACTTCCTCTGAAAACATCATCTGGAGGTTGAAAATCAAGGGCGCGTTTTTCAAAATGTGCTCCTTTTACTCCAGAGTAGCCATTCTTTCAACTGGCTAAAAATATTACTAAACCTCCGGCTGTAGGCTGCTGAGTCATCTTCTGATCTGACAGAGATAGGCAACGGAGAGATGAACATAACACGGATAGGATAACCATCTGAGATCACCAGAAAAGAGGCATTCAAGGGTCCAAAAGCTTGGGCGCCTTTTGAAAAATGTGCTCTTTTGCTTTTCCCTCAGACCTTCTGACCAAGATTTAACCCCGCATTTGTCTCGTGTTTCCAGCTTCTCAACAACTCCGATTGACGTGTTGACGGATGCAACGCGGAGCTAGACTAGGCGTGAAACAAACCTCAAAGATGTCATTTAATCAAAAGCCTTGATCCGGTCCCTCAAAAAGATGGGCGCCCCTGAATTAGAGGCGCGCTTTTCCTTCCAGTGTTAAATCATTTTTTCATTCTTCCTCGTTATTCGCTGAATCTCCCGTAACAGGAGCTAAACACGTCTTGTTGACTGTCTGGATAGCTCATTGCGAAGTTGATAGGATCTCAGACAAATGTTTTTGGAAGTGATAAACCTTAAAAACAAAATCTGGACCTCCAAAAGCTAGGGCGCCTTTTTGAAAAGTGCTCTTTGCTTCAGAGTTAGAAAAATTTGATGATTTTCATCTTGATTTTGAATTTATCCAAAATTCTCCAATATCTTCATGACATCAGACTGATTCAAAGTCCATACTTAAATTACCCCAAAAACAAACTTCTGACATCATTTAACTAGGTTTAAACAATTTTAAGCAAAATGCCTTAGTGAAACAAAAATTTGGTTTGGGTACAACAATTATGAAACCGCAAATTGAAGCTTTGATGAAGAATAGTAGTGATTCTTGAATTAGAACCACTCCAATCTAGCTAGGGATTATCTCTCAAATCCAAAACTAGAAATCCAATGAGGGTTTTTGTCATAGTTGTAGGGAGAGGCGTCTTCGACCCCCTGGGACACGTCTCGGGGATTGGGACGTGCCTCTTGTATCGGAGATGTTCCCAATCTAGGAAATATTTGACTAAAACAAAATAGAAAAAAAAAAATCTCAATCACAGCGCATGATATCATTTTTGTCCCTGTTTGCTTCTCATGCAAGCTTATTTTCGATCATCAACTATATTTTTCCATGTAACTAGGGATATTTGATAGCTTTTTTCGGCATATCATGTAATGTCCCCTTCTCAAGCATGATCTTTTCTGTTGACCGTTGGCCAATTCTGGAGACCCGTAGGCTACTTGGGGGTGAAATTAGGTTTTCTTGTTTGGAGGATGCTTTTTGCTCGTGAATTGGTGATTGAACTGTGGATTCCTTCTGGGTTTTTCATGAGCTTCGCGGTGATGTGTTTTTCTTGGCATTCCGAGCACTTTCATGAATTTACTATTTTTAGTAAATTCTATTTCTAGCAGTGGTCCTGTTGGGTTCGGCACAGTTGGCTCTCATCTTCAGTCAGTCCAGTTGGTTTGATCAATCTTGACCTTGGGAAGCATTTTTTGGTGAGATAATTCCAGTTGATTTAAAAATGTTATATTTTAATATTGTGATCCCTTAGCCTAGTGAAACAACTTTAAGTTGTTCTTAAAAGGGGGACTTTGAGGGGTGGCGCCTCATGGAGATATTTCATTATGTTCTAAGGTTCAAAAATCAATGTTTGAAAATGGACGTCATCTTGTGGAGGAGAGTAATTCTAAATTAAAGTCAAATTATCTTGAGGAAAATGGGACGCCATCTTTGGAGGGAAAAAGGAGTTATTTCAAATTTGAAAAGTTAGGGTTTCTAGAAGATTCTGGAGAGTCTTCACAAAGTTATAAAAGGAGGTCTTGGGTCTTCATTTGAATTATCTGATATCTTGAGTAATGTTATGCTGCCGAAATGGTAATGGACTGCTTCGAGGAATGAATGCCTCCTAGCTTGGCTCGACTTCGTGCTTGTGAGATAGGACCTAGTGGAGAGGTTTGCTTGCTTTTGAGTGATTTTGTAGTGAGTTTGCTTTGTAGCTGTTATCCCTTCATTGTAATCCTTATATTTGCAAAATAATCAAAAATCTGGAGTTGTTGGTTTGTGTTGCAGATTGGAGTTTTACCTCATATGTCTTTGTGTGATTTTATTTTGGTTCTGGGTAGTTTACCCATGCATTTGCTAGACAAGGGTGCCCCTCTCAGTGAAGTTTGGGATTTTTTGAAGAAGTCTACAATTTATTAAGGCAAAATCGCCCCTCCTTGCAGCCGTACCATTCTGTTTTCCTTGGGATTTGTGTCAAAAAATATTAAGGGATTTTTGTGAGGGTTTTTCTGTCCAAGATTGGTCGCCATCCTTCTAGTGATGCTCTGCATTTGATTTAAGGTCAATAGGGTTAGAAATGAGTGAGTTATGAGCAATTTGATAGGGTTCTGTAGTGCTGGTTCTGTTATTCATGTTGCTGATCAGTCATATCAGTTTGCATATAGGCTATCATTTGAATTGGGTTGGTGTTGGGAAGTCTTAATAGCTATTATGGAAGACACATTTAATGTTGCAGCAATTTAAAGAATTCTAATTCGTGATCCTGTAGGCATTCTACATTTGATTGTAAGCTGAACAGTAGTACTGTTAGCACTTCTCTTAATCTTGTTCTTCCTACATTGTAATGCCCACTGAATAAGTGGAAGAGGCTGGCTTGTCGCCTGTTTACTTTGACTTGCATTGTAATTTTCAATATCTCCACCATATGGTCGCCTCATTTCCATCTGGATTGGGTAGCACATACCTTGTGTTGAGTTACTTTCTGCATTGTAATTGATAGGGATCCTCTGACCATATGCACGCCTTCATCTGGCGCATTCTTGGTTAGGGTTATTTCAGTTGTGCATTGCATCGAGATCCTCTACCCATATGCTAACACCTTGCCCATCTCGGGGTCCTGGTGTACATCCTTGGTTAGAGTTGAATTCTGCATTGTTTAGTTATTTGCTAACCCTAACGGGTGCATGCTGTTTGTAATCACATTCAAAATCAAATTTTTTTTGGCTCGGTATATTTCAATGGTATCAGAGCCACGCATCCTGCCATCGTGTGAACCAAACCGTCTATGAGTGACAGAGAAAAGAGATATTTAGCAAGGGAAGACAAGAAGGCTGCAAATCAGTTTCAGTGGCATCAGGCTCCAGAAGGTCAGACAGCATCAGAGGTTTTGAGGGCTCATTGGGAGTCTTCTCAGGAAACAAAAATGGGGGATAATGAGAGGACATCGGGTGGTAACAGAGAAGATAGTGGGAAAGGAAGAGAAAGGTCGATAAGTTCGAGAAAGAGATTCGAGAGGAAGATGGATGCCTTAATGGATATGGTATCTTTCATGATGGCGAAAGTGGGTCAGAACCCAATTCCACAGAACAATCCAGGACATAGGGGAGAACACAGTGCCACCAACCAGCATAATGGACATGCTGCTCAGCCTGCTTCAAACAGCACATACATTTCTTCCAGGCCATTCAAACCCACCTTCTTGGCACCAGTAAACCCTCAACCTGAGCCAGAAGAAAATGCATCATTTGTGGAACAGTTGAGACTCGGCCCTGCTGAGTATGATTCTCTCCCTGATGAAATTAAGATAGATATGTCTTACAATGATTTCATGGATCATAAAAGGAAGAATAAAGGACAAGGAAGGCATCATGAACAAAGGAGGTCAGCAGTGCAAGGGGACTTGCATCAAGCTATCAACAAGGTTATGCTTCCACACTTTGATGGGAGTGACAACAGTTCAGCAAGAGCTTGGATACAGAAGTTAGACAACTACCTAGCCCTTAGACCCATGGCAGAAGAAGAGGCGATTAAGTTCGCTACGCTACACCTTGATGGGGTGGCGCACGAGTGGTGGTACCATGGCCTAGTCACTTTAGGTCATGGGTCTATCACTACCTATGATGAGTTCACCAATAGGCTCATAGAGAGATTTGAGAAAAAAGATCCTGAAGTGCATTTCAGAGAATTGGCACAGCTTAGGCAATATGGCACAGTTGATGCCTACATAGCTGAGTTTCAGAGACTTTCAGTCATGGTCACGAGAATCACTGAGAGGCGTCTAGTGATCCTATTCAGTGAAGGATTGATGGAGCCACTCAAGGGTTGGATTAAAGCTTTTGATCCACCCTCCCTACAGGAGGCAATGAAGAAAGCAAGAAACATGGAGTGGGCTGCTCCTAAAGCAAAGTTTCAATCCAAGCCATCATTTCACAAAGGGGATAAAGGAAAAAGACATCATCATAGACCTCATCATAAGGAGTTCAAACAGCATAAACCTCATGTCACAAGATTGGATCCAGAGACACTTAACGAACTCAGACGAAAGGGGTTATGTTTCCGGTGTAGAGAAAAATGGTCCCAAGATCATATTTGCCCAAAAGGAGTCAAATTTCATCAAATCGAATACTATTCAGCTGAAGAAAGTAATTCTGATTTTTCAGACCAGCAGTCTGATTTTGATGACAGCGAAGTGGAAAGAGCTCCAGAAGAGTCCGAAGATGAAAAGGGAAGTGGAGGTGCTTTGGCTCAACTTTCGAGCTTTCAAAAGAATGAATCTTTCAAAGTTCGAGGGATGATTAAGGGGCAGCGAATAGTTGCCTTGATTGACACTGGAGCAACGCATAACTTCATTGATGAAGTTGTGGTGGCAAAGAAGGGGCTGCAAACAGAAGATTTTGAAGGCTTCAAAGTTATGGTTGCTGATGGGTTTCACATTTCTTGCACCAAGAAGATTTCAAACATGTCCATGCAATTGGGCAACTATGAAGTCAAGGATGACTTCTATGTGGTTAGCATTGGAGATACGGATGCCGTCTTAGGCATTCAATGGCTGCGTTCTCTAGGAGAGATCTCTCTAAATCTGCAAACTATGGAACTCAAATTTCAATCCGATGGAAAGAAGGTAGTTTTAAGAGGAATGTCTAATGGTGGTCCTCGGATTGTGTCATTCAAGAGAATGGCAAGGCTGATTCGGCACGATCAAGTTGAATGGGCTGCGGAGTGTATGATTCTTCCAGCTAGTCCGGTTGAGACAAAGAGGGACTATCCTCCTGATATTCAGTCTCTACTCACCAAGAAGAGCAAAGTGTTTGCTGATTTACCTCCTGGACCACCTCCTGAACGGGGTTCAGAGCATGTCATTGAGCTCAAGGAAGGAGCTAAGCCAGTTATTACAACTCCATATCGGTACCCTAAGAAGCAGAAAGATGAGATTGAGAAGAACATTAAGGAACTCTTGGCGATGGGCTTCATTCGTCCGAGCAAGAGTCCTTTTGCTTCAGCAGTTGTTCTTGTGAAGAAGAAGGATGGTACCATCTGCATGTGTGTGGATTATCGTGCTTTGAATCAAAGCACGATTAAAAACTGGTACCCTATTCCGAGGATAGATGAGCTCATTGATGAGCTACATGGAGCCAAGTTCTTTTCAAAGATAGATTTGAGGTCGGGCTACTATCAGATTAGGATGAGAGGATTTGATGTTGAGAAGACAGCTTTCAGATGTCACTATGGTCACTTTGAGTTCCTAGTCATGCCATTTGGGTTGACTAATGCTCCTGCTACCTTCCAGTCTTGTATGAACAGAGTCTTTCAGAAGCAGTTGAGGAAGTTTGTATTGATATTTTTTGATGACATTCTAATCTTCAGCAAGACATGGGAAGAACATCTCAAGCACTTGGAGGAAGTGCTTAGCATCTTTGAATCTGAGAGCTTGTTTGCTAAGGAATCCAAATGTGAATTTGGAATGAAGGAGCTACTTTACCTTGGTCACATAATCAGTGCTGAAGGAGTGAAGGTTGATCTTGAAAAGATCAAGGCTATTGTTGATTGGCCACCTCCTGAGAACTTGACACATTTGAAAGGGTTCTTGGGTCTTTGTGGATTTTACAGAAGGTTAGTGAAGGGTTACTCACAGAATGCTGCTCCTCTTACCGACCTCACAAAAAAGGGGGCTTTTTGTTGGACAGAAAAGGCTCAAACTACTTTTGATAAGTTTAAGAGGATCATGAGTTCTTGCCCGGTTTTAGCCATTCCAGATTTTTCCAAGCCTTTTGAGCTATAGTGTGATGCATCTGGTGAAGGAGTTGGGGCTGTGTTGATGCAAGACAAACATCCCATTGTGTTTGAGAGCAGAAAACTAAGAGGTGTTGAGAGGACCTACTCCATCTATGACAAGGAAATGCTTGCAATCATGCATGCATTAGCCAAGTTCAGACAGTACTTGGTGGGGAGCAAGTTTGTGGTCAAGACTGATCACAATAGTCTCAAGCATTTCATGCATCAGAAAGATTTGAACGAGAGGCAACAAAAGTGGGTGAGTAAGCTTCAAGCTTACGATTTTGACATTGAGTATGTCAAGGGGAAAAACAACATAGTGGCTGATGCTTTATCCAGAAGACCTCATTTGAGCTCATTATGCGAGCTTACTGCTGATTGGAAGAACATGTTGCTTGCTGATTATGCCAAAAATCAGTTTGCAACTAGCATCATTGAGGGTACTTTTCATGATGAAAGGTACAACGTGGTTGAAGGGCTGATACACTACAAGGGTAGAGTCTTTTTGGTGGCTGATTCCAAGCTCAAAAAGAAGATTTTGTTGACATTTCATGACATTCCACTTGCTGGTCATCAGGGGTTCTTCAAGACCTATAGGCAGATTCGGGAAAGATTTTCTTGGAAAGGGCTGAAAGGGGAAGTTCAACGCTACATTCAGGAGTGTCCCACGTGTCAAATGAACAAGAATGAGCATACTCTACCAGCTGGTCTGCTGCAACCTCTTCCCATTCCAAATCAAAAATGGGAAAGCATATCAATGGACTTCATCACTGGGTTGCCTAGGGTCCAAGGCAAAGACTGCATCTATGTTGTTGTGGATAGATTAACTAAGTTTGCCCATTTCTTTGCCATCATTAGTTCATTTTCAGCAGCCCAAGTTGCAGATTTGTTTTTTCATGAGGTGTTTAGATTGCATGGGTTGCCGAAAAACATTGTGAGTGATAGGGACAGCAAGTTCCTAAGCACTTTTTGGCAAGAGGTCTTTAGAATGAGTGGTACAGTGCTTACTCCAAGCACTAGTTATCACCCTCAAACCGATGGACAAACTGAGATAGTGAACAAATGGTTGGAAGGTTATTTGAGAAACTATGTTTCGGAGCAACAAAGAGCATGGGTGAAATGGCTTCACATAGGCGAGTATTGTTACAACTCTTCTTTTCACATGTCAATAAGGATGTCACCTTTCATGGCTCTTTACGGTTACGAGGCTCCTAGCTTTGCTGATTTGGTGTTTGGTGATAGCAAAGCCCCTCAAGCCAAGGATTTGTTACAGCAGAGTCAAGATATCTTAAAATCATTGAAGAACAATCTTCAGATTGCACAGAATCAGCAGAAGATGTACGTTGATCAGCGGCGTGTTGAGCGCTTTTTTGAGGTTGGAGACATGGTTTATCTTCGACTACAGCCTGACAGATAGTCTACTCTCAAGAAGAGTGGAGCTGAGAAGCTCAAACCTCGCTTCTATGGGCTATTCAAGGTTATCAGAAAGGTGGGAGCTGTAGCTTATGAGTTGGAGCTACCTTCGAGTAGCAAAGTGCACAATGTCTTCCACGTGTCTCGCCTCAAGAAGGCACTTGGACACAATGTTATTGCTTCATCACAGTTGCCACCTTTGGATGAAGAAGGACAGTTAGTCTTGATTCCAGAAGAGATTCTTGATTCCAGAGAGCGTTCTTTGAGAAAAAGAACAATCAGAGAGCATTTGGTGAAGTGGAAGAACTTGCCTATGGAGGATGCGACTTGGGAGAATGATGAGATTCTGTAGCATCCAGGCTTGCGATTGCTTGAGGACAAGCAATCTTGGGGAGGGCGGACTGTAATGTCCCCTTCTCGAGCATGACCTTTTCTATTGACCGTTGGCCTATTCTGGAGACCCGTAGGCTACTCGGGGGTGAAATTAGGGTTTCTTGTTTGGAGGATGCTTTTTGCTCGTGAATTAGTGATTGAACTGTGGATTCCTTCTGGGTTTTTCATGAGCTTCACGGTGATGTGTTTTTCTTGGCATTCCGAGCACTTTCATGAATTTACTATTTTTAGTAAATTCTATTTCTGGCAGTGGTCCTGTTGGCTTCGGCACGGTTGGCTCTCATCTTCAGTCAGTCCAGTTGGTTTGATCAATCTTGACCTTGGGAAGCATTTTTTGGTGAGATAATTCCAGTTGTTTTAAAAATGTTATATTTTAATATTGTGACCCCTTAGCCTAGTGAAACAACTTTAAGTTGTTCTTAAAAGGGGGACTTTGAGGGGTGGCGCCTCATGGAGATATTTCATTATGTTCTAAGGTTCAAAAATAAAATTTGAAAATGGACGCCATCTTGTGGAGGAGATTAATTCTAAATTAAAGTCAAAATGGGATGCCATCTTTGGAGGGAAAAAGGAGTTATTTCAAATTTGAAAAGTTAGGGTTTCTAGAAGCTTCTGGAGAGTCTTCACAAAGTTATAAAAGGAGGTCTTGGGTCTTCATTTGGATTATCTGATATCTTGAGTAATGTTATGCTGCCGAAATGGTAATGGACTGCTTCGAGGAATAAATGCCTCCTAGCTTGGCTCGACTTTGTGCTTGTGATATAGCACCTAGTGGAGAGGTTTGCTTGCTTTTGAGTGATTTTGTAGTGAGTTTTCTTTGTAGCTGTTATCCCTTCATTGTAATCCTTATATTTACAAAATAATCAAAAATCTAGAGTTGCTGGTTTGTGTTGCAAATTGGAGTTTTACCTCATATGTCTTTGTGTGATTTTATTCTATTTCTGGGTAGTTTACCCATGCATTTGCTAGACAAGGGTGCCCCTCTCAGTGAAGTTTGGGATTTTTTGAAGAAGTCTACAATTTATTAAGGCAAAATCGCCCCTTCTTGCAGTCGTACCATTCTGTTTTCCTTGGGATTTGTGTCAGAAAATATTAAGGGATTTTTGTGGGGGTTTTTCTGTCCATGCTTGGTCGCCATCCTTCTAGTGATGCTCTGCATTCGATTTCAGGTCAATAGGGTTAGAAATGAGTGAGTTATGAGCAATTTGATAGGGTTATGTAGTGCTGGTTCTGTTATTCATGTTGCTGATCAGTCATATCAGTTTGCATATAGGCTGTCATTTGAATTGGGTTGGTGTTGGGAAGTCTTAATAGCTATTATGGAAGACACATTTAATGTTGCAGCAATTTAAAGAGTTCTAATTCGTGATCCTGCAGGCATTCTACATTTCATTGTAAGCTGAACAGTAGTACTGTCAGCACTTCTCTTAATCTTGTTCTTCCTACTTTGTAATGCCCACTGAATAAGTGGAAGAGGCTGGCTTGCTGCCTGTTTACTTTGACTTGCATTGTAATTTTCAATATCTCCACCATATGGTCGCCTCATTTCCATTCTGGATTGGGTAGCACATACTTGGTGTTGAGTTACTTTCTGCATTGTAATTGATAGGGATCCTCTGACCATATGCACGCCGTCATCTGGCGCATTCTGTTGTGACCTTTTCACACATCGCCCCATTCAAGATGGGGACCCATAATTTTTGCTCCATTCTGGTCTTTTTGGCTTTGGACTTTGTCTCTCTCTCTCTCTCTCTCTGTGTGTCTCTTTTCTGATATTTGCATTTTGAGGATTGTGCCTGTCATTGAGTTTAAACATGAACTTTTGGCCAAGTCTGAAAATTAGGGTTTGTGCTTTCCTGGTCAATCTAGGGTCAAGCGAAGTGAATGAATTGAAATCTGAGGCTAACATTACTATCAGTGTACTTCCAATAGGTTTCCATTGAAATTTCATTAGATTCTGGCAGTTTACTATTTTTAGTAAGTGTGCAATTCAGGGCATTCCTTCGACATTTTTGAAGTTGTAACAGTCACATTGCATTAAGAACACATCAAGCTGCTTACTGGCCAATTTTGAGTTGAAACAAACAACTTACTATTTTTAGTAGTCCAGCTTCAAGAGCAAATTTCAGGGGTTATATGAAGAATTTTTTAACGCATGTCTGAAGATTCCTTCTGGGTTTTCAGAGACCTTCACTATAGTATAACATGCAAAATGAGATAACGACTTTCAGAATTCAGCCTTCAGAGGCTATTTTTAGGGTTTGCATGTGAGGGTTTTCTTTGCATGTCTGCATATTCCTTGTGGGTTTTTCAAGAGCTTCGCGATGATGTGACATGCAAACGGAGATAATCACTTATTCAGCAACTTGCTATTTTTAGCAGATGTATTCCGACAGCTGCCTCCTAGCACTTCAAAATCACAAACTGATCGCAATGCAACAGAAACGAGGACAAACGGAGGTCGTTTGATACGCATGCAAGACCAATTAGGGTTTCCAGTTTTGGGACCCAAAAAATGGTGTAAGAAGTCAGAATTTTCGAAAACCGGTGTATACCACCGCGATCAGCATCTTTCAAGCTATCCGTTGGTAAAATTTGAAGGCAAACGAAACACTTACTATTTATAGTAAGTCATTTCAGAAAGGGGCTAAAAATAGAAAGTCAGCAGCAGGCGTCGATGTCAGCAGGCAAGTCACATGGTGAGGAGCATGTCATTCGAATTTCAAATCAAACGGAGCTGTGGAAGTCTCAAAATCAAGCAGCTGCTATAAATAGTAAGCCACCTCCAGAAACATGCTATAAATAGCAGGTCAGCGCAAGGCATCAGCAGGTACAGGTCAAGCAAGTGATGAAGACCCTATGGCGCGAATTTCAGATCAAACGGAGTTGTAGAGGATGGAAAATTAGACACTTACTATTTTTAGCAGGGTGGTACAGAGGAATTAGGGTTTCCTAAATTCAAGGGAAAAACACGACAATCGTACAAATGCAGCATCTAGCTATGATCACCACACTTTAGGCAATCGGCACGCAAAATTTGAAGGCATTTTGAGCAATTGCTATTTTTAGTAAGTTGCTAAAATAGCAGGTACAGACAGATATCAGGCATCAGTAGCGAAAACACATCCCGAGGTTCAAAACAAAGAAAAATCCAGCCTTTTTGGAGCTTGAAATTAGCTTGAAGTGCAAAGCTGACAAACTTTCTAAAAATAGCAAATTAGGGTTAGCATGATCGAGTTGCCCTAAATTAGGCAAAGAGCATAAAATTCACTGAAATTGATAAATTTTCAAGTCCAGCCAGTGAATAACGCCTTGAAAAGCTAAAGGTTGGTGGAAATTCTCTAAGCACTTGAATTTTGAAGTTCACAGGCCAAATGCACTTTGAGAAGTTGAAGATGAGGCAAGAAATTTAGTGAAGGCATTGAAAATGGAAGCTTGCCTAGGGAAATGCGCCCAAGGTCAGAGAAAGAAGATGAAGTTTGACTAAGTACTTAAAATTTGAAGCTCCTGCTCTCCTAGGCGCCTTGACTACTTAGGTTTGATGGAGAATTCTCCTAAGTGTTTGAAATTGGAAGTTGGCATAGTGAAATGCGCCCTTGAGGTTCAAGATTGCTAAAATTACTCTAAGGCATTCAAAACTTGAAGCTAGACACTCCATTTGCGCCTTGACTTAGAGGAAGGCTAGAGAATATTCTAAGTATGGAAAAATGAAAGTAGCACCTCCAAAATGCGCCCTTGCATGTTGAAGAGACTAAATTTTTTTTTTCCAAGTCTTGAAAGTTGAAGTGGAAGTCTGCAAATGCGCCCTTGACTTGAGAAGAGGGTGATTAAAAGTTTAAGTATTGCAAATTTGGAGTAGACCCTTCTAAATGCGCCTTAGCTGGAGGAGAGCGCCTAGAAATGTTCTAAGGCATGAAATTTGAAGTCCCAAGGGAAAAATGCGCCCAAGCTTGAAGAGGTTCCAAGAAATTTTCTAAGTCTCCAAAATTGGAGGCTCACACTTCTAAATGTGCCCTTGAGGGAGAATGGAAGATGAGAAGCTTGGAAAACTTTCTAAGTATAAAAATTTGAAGTAGAGAGGGTCAAATGTGGCCTGGCTCTAAGGTGACTCCAACAAAGTTTCTCTAAGTGTTGCAAAATGAAAGATTGACCTCCCATATACACCCACCCAATGGAGTTAAGATGAAAGTTCTCTAAGGCACTTAAAGTTGATGTTCACACATGCAAATGCGCCCAAGAAGGATGGGGAGACTTGGAAATTTTCTAAGTATCACAAACTTGAGGTGGCTACCTCTAGATGCGCCCTTGAAGTAAGAAGAGGTTGATGAAATATTCTAAGTGTCAAAATTTGCTCCTCTATACTTGAAATGTGCCCATGCTTGTAGTGGTGGGTTTTAAAAAAAAATGCCTAAGGCATGTAAATTGGAGGCTTGAAGTCCAAAATGTGCCCTAGCCTTGACTGGAGGGTAAATTATTCTAAGTATTGAAAATTTGAGGCTCAACCAGTCATATGCGCCTTGACTTGTGGAAGGGGTTGCAAGATGTTCTAAGTATTGGAAAATCGAAACTCGAAGCCCACCCATTGAAATGCGCCCAAGGCATTCAAGAAGAAATTTTTTCTAAGTGAGTCGAAACACTAAAAAATTTCTCACCACAGGAAGATGATTTGAAGATCAAATAAAATTTTTCTAAGGCAATCTAAATATTTTTTCCAAGTATTATCAAATTTCCACCTCCCTAGAGGAAAATCACGCCTGGACTTGGAAGTATGAAATTTGGATGAAGTTGCCAGAGATGAAGTCAGATGATGCCAGCTGCACAGGGTCAATAAAAAGTTTTCAAGTCGGAGCAAGGAAATGCGCTTGGAGTTGAAGAAATGGATTAAATTTCATGAGGAATTATTTTTCTAAGGTTCAAAATTCAACAAAAATTAAATGAACCCGTTCGTTGTATACCCATGAATTCTACACGTTCTGAAGAAAATTTTCTTCTGGGTATTGAAGATCTTTGACAACAAGTGGATTTCAAGGTCCTATGCTCTTCGCCAAGGCGTTTAAGATGGAGAATTTGATCGACACTTGATATAATGAGTTTTCCTAAGGGAAATAAATTTTTTTCCTAAGGCAAGGGATAAAATGTGTTAAAAATGTCTTGGCGGATGAATTTGAAAATGATCGCCTAGATAATTTTTCATCAAATTCTTGATGAAAGAATTTTTTTTTCTTGAGTCTAAGTTGGATGAAATATCAGAGTGAAGTGCGCTAGGCAAAATGCAAGATGTGTTGGAAAATTGGCTAAGGCATGAAGAATTTGAACGCGAAGTTGGCTAGTGAAGACGATGAACCCTTGGAAGTTAAAGCGTGAAAATCCTGGTAAGTAAGTTGAGTTTATATTATGAAGTGCTCTAATACTCTTCTCCTTGCTTGTTTTGCAGGAGGAACGTCGAGACCAAGTGGTGATGACTTAAGTGATGAAGAAAATAATCCAAGATGACATTTCAACCTCGAAGGAAGAAAAGTTGCAAAAAATGGCTAAGTGTTGAGACTAAGTGACAGAGAAGAAATGTTTTCAAAACTCAAGATGGAGAAAAGAATGGAAGCTCGAGCAAAGTTGAAGAACAACGTCAAGGAGAAAATCAAGAACAGTGTGAACGCGTTTCAAGGCTGGAATCTTCTAGAAGGATGGACATTAATGGCTCATTTATTACCCCACTCCTCTGGGTGGCGGTTTTTAGGGTGAATCTTGTTTAGGGCTGAGGTGGTGTTGACGTGGTTTTTGTGACCGCACCAAACAGCAGAACAAAATAGTCCGAAGGCTACTCCGTTCTCTCTTGATCAAAGTATTCCGTGTGCTAAGATTGCGAGATAGATCACACGTTCAACTCCAAGGTTCCGAAATACTTGGAACACCCTCAGTTGGTTGATGTGTATTGCTGTATTCTTACGAGGGGACTTACACAATTGTTCAGGCTTCTTGCAGTTAACAACAGATAGATGATTTGAAGGGGATTTTGTGCGTATGATTTGGCAATATAGTTCGTTTTCCTAAAGCTAACCAGAAATGTGCGAAAAGTAAAGGAGTGTAGGGCCTAAGAAACTTATATTCTATCCTAAATGCAAGATATGTGGAGCTTGATTTCAGTAGACTTCAACCGAATTTCACCTAGCCTCACGTCGGACAGCCTCAGTAAAATTGGTGCAATCTTCAAAGGGGATAGCAAGAGATGTTCAAATTATAATTTAGCATACGTACACCATCAAAACGACGCATATAAGTACACAAATCACAATCGAAGTTAAACTCAAGATAATGTCTAGTCGACCACGCAAGGCGAACTTATCATCAATAAGTCGCTAGTGGTATGGAATGAAAAGAAGCTACCTCAATAAAACACCACACATCAAAGTAAACTACTTGCATGAAATGAGAATTAAGCTACTTGGATCCGAAAGGAAGAAGAGACCTTGCTAGCTATTCATGACAAGACGAATTCCACCATCAATGAAAAGATCTATTATCATGAAAGTGTTACACAACAATCTCCACAAAAGTTTTCAAAGGGAAAACTTTCTTTCTTCTCCAAAATGTCTATTATGCTCCACTCTCTAGCCTCTAATGCTAATGCCCAATGTCTACTGTTTAATCTCTAGTATCTAATGAATTACAAATGAGGGGGACTCCCCCTTTTATAGATAGCCCGGTCCCAAAAGACGGCTAGGGTTACAATCAATAGAGTGGCTAAGATCGTGCCACCTCAGCCCTAACCCTAAAAACTGCCAGAATGGGGAGTGGTGTAATAAATGAACAAAGATTCCCACTCACTCCCAAAAATAGCAAAGGCAATAAATGCCCATAATCAGTCTTCTAGAAGATCCTCGTCCAGCAGTGCGTTCCCGTTCTCCTTCTCCCTGGCTGCAAACTCAACAAATCTACCAAGTACAGCCTCAACCTCCTGAACTGAAATGGGTGGAACACAATCTAGCTGAAACTCTAACACCGTGACTGAATGTTCATGCCTTGTACAAGATTTTCTCCAAGCAACCAAGGAATCTTGCGTGCTCTGAATCAAGTTGGAGAAAGTAGAAGTGTTCTCGAAATCATCCTGTACGAAGGTCTTCACCTCTGAAAAGAAAGGTACCAGCCTACCCCTCAAATTATCAACATTGATTTCATCTGGATTCAACCGCCTAGCAAATATGGCCTCAAAAGTATTCTGAACTCCATCAATGATATTGGCCATGGCCTTATGTATCTTGGCTGAATCCGCCTGTGCCGCGTCGAAGAAACCACGCCCCGTGATCGCTGAAGAATACCATCTAGAAAAATCATATCTGTCATTCTCTTGAATGATAGCTCCATCAATCAACAATCGCAACGGAACATGCCTCAATGCCTCAAGACGCTGAATTACCTTGCTCTGATAAACAAAAGCATCTCCCCAAGCATGATCAACTGCCTCCATCCGTGCCAAAATACTAGAGGCCTGCTGAAAAGCAGAAGCAAGGTCCTCCATAAACTTCTCTGTCTCGGCACGAACTCCTGTGACCCACTTGTCTGCTTCCTGTGCCATTTTTCCTAACTCCATCAAGCCACTGATTGACTCTCTAGGTATCTCTGCTGGAGGCTCTATCACTGGAATCTCCTGCCCTCGAGAACGAGACAACTGCTATACATATCCAATTAAAGCCTTGTGTTCTCTTTTCAATCTTTTATACTTTCCTTCCTTCTTGAATAACCTATCTTTGAGGGCGAGGTAGGAGTTATCACACTCCTCCACAATCTGTGCACCAGTGGGGCGTCCTAAATCCAAAGTCGTGACTACATAATTCTCAGGCACTGCTTCATTTCGGTCACAATCAACTTGAGGCACGGCAACGTGAAGAGTGCGAGAGCCATCCTCTTCAGTGGAGATCTTCGAAAACTTTCTTGCTTTCTTCTTCTGTGGAGGTGCACTAATCCTGTTCAAGAATTCTTCTATCTCAACTGCTGGATCGATCTCCTCACTGGGGCTTCTCCTCATCCTATCCTTAAGCCAATCAGGCACATTGTACTGTATATCGAAGGGCTGCTGTTCCTGTGCCTCTACCTCTCTAACTTGCTCAACCTCTACATCATTCTGGCGAGGCTCATCGTCCTCAAGTGGCTGAGTGTCTCCTGAAACGATATCATCATCATCATCCATAGCCACCTCTAACTCCTGCCGAAACTGAGGGTTAGTAATAGTCTCCTCATCATCCTGCTGATCAACCCTACTAGGTGCGTTGACACTTTGGCCAACCGACTCCCTCCGTGGAGGCTGATTATTTTCCTGTACTACCTGCACCTGATTCAATGCATTCCTTTGATCAGCAAACAAAGAAACCTCTTGTATACTTGGAGAACGTGTCTCCAATGGCGTGGGTGATGCAACTGCAACTCTTGGAGGTTCCAACTGAACAGGCTTTTGTCGAACTAGCTCTTTCCTTTTGGACTCTGGACCTCGTGTGATCTGTTTCTTTCTGCCTGTGGTGGGTGTCCTGTGATCTCCCATCAAATTGTAAGTCAAAGCAATTGACCTACTCTTCAACCTGCTCACACGCCTATCAACCCATGCCCTAGTGAATGTCAGGACCGGGATAGACAGTGTGTCCAAATTTGCAACCTCTGGTTCTGACCAATCCGGGAGCGGAAGTGGAGTATCTCTCACTGCTGCATAGTCCGGGTGAACAACGTCCATATCCTCATTCACCTGGTCTGGAACCGGAACAACTTCGCACTCCCTGATCAAAGTAATTGGCAACCGAGAGAACATCCTTTTCCTGACTTCAATCTCATCCGCCGCATCAGCCCAATAGTCCTCAATATTTGCTTTATGTTTAAATTCTTCTGACAGTACCCATTTGATGTTGTGATGTGGATCATAGTGCTGTCGGCTGGTGTGATATGAGAAATGATAAAATTGAAGCTCGCTCTCGGCTTCTCTGGTTGCCTGTATTGAAGGACACACTTCATCCGAGTTGCCCATGACAATTGGGAATTCAATACCTCCCTTCTTCTTCTTCTTTTGAATCTTATTGTAGGCGAGCAATTGCCTAGATATCTCTAGCATCAATATTCTATCGGTTGGGTACTTAGGCAGCCTATATGGGTACGATGAAAAACCTTGCAGCTTAATATAAGAAAACCTTGGAAACTAAATGAACTAGCACCCATACCTTTCAATCAATTCCTGGGCCTCCCTCGAGATTCTGTGATGCATCTTCTCCCAAAGCAATCTCGTAATGTGCATGGTGAAGGCGTCGTTGACACGCTTGTAATGAGTAGTGCTCGCCAAATGTAACTGCGGACAAGCGTCATAGATTTTGAATTGGAGGGAGCCACAACCAACAGGTTCTTTGTAAGAGATCCCTCTGTACTTCGTCATACGAGCCAACATATAGATGATGTAAGAGCTCATGTAAAATATCTTTGTCCTTCTAAGGCTCAGGAGCTGCTCGTGCAAATTGTCACTGATCATCACAGCCCAGTTGACGTAATCTTTCCCTTCTAGCACGAGGTTGATGTAATAAAACATCCAAGGCTCGAAAATAAAGGACTGTGGGCAACCACCAACTCTGCTCAGCATCATGATGAGGTCGCAGTATTCTTGCTTCAAGGCATCCGCTATGATTTGCTTTGGCAGCTTCGTACGAGAAGGCTTGGGAGTGCTCATCCAGTGAGTGTTAATTGTCTCCGTGCATCTCTCGAATGCAGAAGCATACATCCGCTCAGCTCGCTCTCTGGATTTGTAAACCATGTTCCTGTGCACCGGGATCCCGAAAGCTTCACCAATGGCCGAAGGAGTAAGATTGGCTAGCACTTGGCCATCTGGTGACATTATCGATCTGTGATCCTTCTCATAATAATTGGCGCATTCCATCATCAGCTCCGAACACTGAATGGCTGGTGGGAAACCAGCAGCTGCATATAATCCGCTTCTAACAATATTGTGCGAAGTAGTCGAAGGCCGATGACTCCCAATCCCCAACATTCTGTTTTTAAAGGCCTCAAGGTTGACGGAGCCCAAGTTGGTGTCAGTCAGCTTGCCCAACTTCGAAATGAACTTTGACTCTGGCATGAATGTTTTGCTCAGCTTCTTGATCACAGCCTGCCTGGATGCAGCATTGTTATCCTTGCGAGTCGCCCTTGCCTCAGCCATCTCAACTTCTCCTTCACAATATTTCGAACTTCAATACTTAGAGAAGGCTTCTAAGTAAACTTCAGTGACTTCACTACTTCAATCAGCAACTCCAATCAGCAACCAGCAAGTTTGCACTTTTTAAACTCTTAGCAACTTCTCACCTCAAGGCGTCCTTCTTAGCATCAGCAATTCAGCAATATTAACTTCAGCAAATTCGAATGCAGCTCCAAGAGTGGAAATCGAACCTCAACAGCAAATTCAAGCTTCAGCCTTCAGCAAACTCAATCAGCAACCAGCAAGTGCGTCCCTTTTGGTTTCAGCAATATTCAAACTTTCAACACTTGCACTGGCAACTCAAGGCGTCCTTCTCCAGAAGTTTCAGCAATTTCAATTTTGAACCTCAGCAAACTCCAGTCCTCAGCAAAATTTCGAACTCTTCAAGCTTCAGCAATTTTTAGCAACAAACTTCAGAGCAAATTCGACTTCTTCAACTGTGAAAAATAAGTGAGAAACTTCCTCATTTTATAGCCAAAAATCGAATTCTAGAAGGAGCCAATTATAGCCAGTGCATTTAATTTCCACTACTCCACTTCAAGAATTCGAATTTTCCCTCTCTGGTATTTCTGACACTTGTCTGAGAATCTTAATCTTTTAGAAGTTCAACCTTGACTGGCATCTTTGAATTTATTTTCGAAAAATTTAATTTAAATTCATCTTTTTAATTTACCGGCTGGAACTCTGTCACTTGAATTCGAATTTAACTTCTCATCAGCTCTGGAAAATTCATCATCGAAGAATTCAATCAAAATCATCTAGGCAACTCATCTCGAATTCATCATTCAAATCACTTTCTTGTCAAGAGTCGTTTTATTCAAATTTGCCTTAGAAAATTTTAAAATTTCCCTTAGGAAAATTCACAATTGAGCACTGATCAAATTCTTCACTGAAAAAGTGTTGGCGAAGTGCGGAAGACATGGAAATCCATCTATCATCACAAATGCTCAGCACCCAGAAGAAAATTTTCTTCAGAATGCTTCGAATCCATGGGTACCCGACGAACGGGTGCATTTAATTTTTAAAATTTTGAACCTTAGAAAATATTATTCTATCAAATTAAATCCATTCTTCACCTGTGATCATCCTGTGTTGCTCTCGCTTGAGGAATTTTATCAATCCATTTGCATTATCATCCATCTCTGACTTCATCCCTGAACAGTTTGCCGGTGTTCTAAGAAGAAAATTCATCACCCTGAGTTCTAGGCGTATTTCTAAGGAAGAAAATATTTTTGCCTTAGAAAGCATTTTAAATCATCTTGCACTTTGAGAATTTTCCTTAGAAAATTTTATTCGTTTGCCAGTGAGAAAAACTTTAACCTCACTCAGAAAAATTTCCATGGGGGCGCTTAGCATATTTTATTTCTCACTCACCACTTCACACACGAAAAATATTTATTTGAAGTTCCAACGCCTTAGCAATATTTTATTTTTTTATGTTTTTACTTACTCAACACTTTAGGCGTATACTGTGTGTGAAGGAGGATATTCATCTTGTGCTAGGAGTCTTCACCTCCAACGCCTAGGCAACACATTCATTACCTTGCAATATTTCCTAACACATATCACCTTGGGCGCATATCACTTAGCACTTGAAAAGGGGTATTTGACTTCACCACGCCTAACAAAAATTCTCTAACAATTACCACCTTGGGCGCATTTGAGACTTGAGGAGGAATATTGCCATGCCATGGAGTATTCACTTACCTTTTACCACGCCTTGGAATATTTTCTAACGCCTTTTATCCCATTCACCACCTTGCACTTACTTTTACCACTTCAACTTGGGCGCATTTGAGCTAGGCAAGAGGATGACTCTTCAGCTTCCATTTTTTTGTCTTTACTTGACCTCTTTTGGGCGCATTTCCATGTAGGTGAGGGATGAAGATCTTTGACTAGTTTGACTTCTTCCTTCTTGAGCGCATTTTGGCATAGCTGGTGGATGAAACTTATAACCACGCCTTCTTGTGACCTTTCACCTTCCCCGTTTTCGTCCTCACATGTATGATTTTGGGCGCATTTTGCCTATGGAGGAGGATGAGTTTGTTTGACTTTCTTTTGACTTGTTTGCTTTTGGGCGCATTTCTACCCAGCTGCAGGATGGGCGCATTTTGAAGGTGGTGGCGGATATCCTCAACACTTAGAATAATTTCCAGCTTTCCTTCTTCAAGGTGGGCGCATTTTGACTTGGCTACTGGATGAACATCGTTGACTTTTCTTTGACTTTCTCTAGCTTGGGCGCATTTGACCCCTTGAGCAGGATGAAACTTCATACTTAGAAATTTTTTATGCTTTCTCCAGTTTCCCTTGGGCGCATTATGTCTTGGCCGCAGGATGGAGTTCAGACTTAGAAATTTTCTTCGTTTTTGCCAGCTTTCATGCCCTGCTATTTATAGTAAGCCTTCTGATTTTGCATCTCTGAAGCTCAGAACGACTTGAAATTTGAATGAGGCGCTCCTCACCACGTGACGTATCTGTCGACATCAACGCATGCACTTGACTTGCTATTTTTAGCCTGTTTCCAAATTGACTTACTATAAATAGTAAGTGCTCCGTTTGACTTGAAATTTTACCAGCAGATAGCCTGAAGGATGCTGATCGCAGTGGTTTACACCGGTTTTCGAAAATTCTGACTTTTTACCCTTCTTTTTAGGTCCCGAAGTTGTAAACCCTAATTTTCTCTGCATGCGTATCAAATGATCTCTGTTTGCCTTCGTTTCTGCTGCATTGCGATAAGCTCGTGATTCTGAACTGCTGGGAAGCGGCTGCCGGGATGCACCTGCTAAAATAGTAAGTTCCTTACTGAGTGATTATCTTCATTTGCATGTCACACCATCGCGAAGCTCTCGAAAAACCCATCAGGAATCATCCGACATGCACAAGAAACCCTGACATGCAAACCCTAAAAATAGCCTCGGAAGACCGAATTCTGAAAGTTGTCATCTCGTTTTGCATGTTACACTGTCGCGAGGGTCTCGAAAAACCCAGAAGGAATATGCGGCATATGCAAAGATAAATCAGATCTCGAATCCCTGAAATTTGCTCCTAAGCCGGATCGCTAAAAATAGTAAGTTGCCCTGTTGGCCAATTTTGCACACGAAAGCGTACCGATGCGCCTCAACTCGTGACCGTCGGACCAAAAATGCTTAATTTTAATTGCGTAGTAATTTCTACACTTACTAAAATAGTAAGTACCTCGTAATCTCG
Organism: Sequoia sempervirens; assembly: GCA_007258455.2. Lineage (NCBI taxonomy): Eukaryota > Viridiplantae > Streptophyta > Pinopsida > Cupressales > Cupressaceae > Sequoia > Sequoia sempervirens. Next base: position 2,914 of record VDFB02348236.1, on the reverse strand, counting down.
AAGCGAAAACTTGCCGAGAGCTCAGAGGGAAGCAATAATCGACAACAATGTTAAGCCCAATTTTCAATTTATTCACCCTATCCGACCTCAGACTGACCAGGAAAGATGAAACCCTAATTTTCAGACTTGGTCAATTTTACGCTTAAGCTCAGAGACGGGCACAATCCTCGAAAGGCAAACATCAGAAAAGAGACAGAGAAGGAGAGAGAGAGAAAAACCCAAGCCAAAAGACCGGAATGGAGCAAAATTTAGGGGGTCCCCATTTTGAATGGGGCGATGTGTGAAAAAGGTCACAACAGGTGGCACAATCTGGGCCATCCAGCCGATTGTAATCTGAGCCGTACATTGGACTTGGCCAACTATAAAAGGGGGAGTCCCCCTCATTTGTAGATCATTAGATCAGAGTTAGGATAGCAGAGAAGGAGTAGAGAGAAATTGATAGAGTAGAAAGTAGAGTAATTTGATAGTATAGTTTAAATTGAAAAGGAAGGAAAGTCTTCCCTTTGAATACTTTGTAAGAAGTTGTCGTGAAGGCTTTCATAATAAAAGAATTTTCATTGATGGTAATTTCTTCTTTGTTATGAGTAGTTGTCGAGGCTTCTTCGTCCTTCCAATTCACGTAGCAACTTGAAGTAGCTTAAAATAAAGTAAATTTCATTTCATGCAAGTACTTAGTAACTGTAGATTTGTGGTGTTTGATTGAAGTAGCTTCTCTTTATCCATACCACTAGCAACTTGCTGATGGTGAGTTTGCCTTGCGTGGTCAATTGGAAATCATTTCAAACTTAACTTCGATTGTGGTTCGTAGGCTTGTATGCATCGTTGTGATGGTACATGTATGTTGAATTATAATCTGAATATTCTTCGTTACTCCTCTGAAGATTGCACCAATTTTGCTGAAGCTGTCCGATGCGAGGCTAGGTAAAATCTGGTTGAAGTCTGCTGAAGTCGAACTCCACATATCTTGCATTTAGATAGAACATAAACTTCATAGGCCCTACACTCATTTTAAATTCAGTTCATTTCTGGTTAGAATTAGGAAACTTGTGCTCACTTGCCAAATCATTCCAATTATATGAAAGCCCTTAGTCTGCTGTCTGTTGTCAACTGTCGAACAATTGTGTAAGTCCCCTTGAAATACCAGCAAAAACACATCAAGCCAACTGAGACTATTCGCACTAAAGGAACCTTGGAGTTAAATGCATGATCTATCTTGCAATCTTAGCATGCAGGAAACTTTGTTCAAGAGAGGATAGAGTAGCCGTTGGCGACTTTATTCTGTGTTGGTGTGGTCACGAAAATCACGTCAACACATTCTTGGTTAGGGTTATTTTAGTTGTGCATTGCATCGAGATCCTCTGACCATATGCTAACACCTTGCCCATCTCGGGATCCTGGTGTACATCCTTGGTTAGAGTTGAATTCTGCATTGTTTAGTTATTTGCTAACCCTAACGGGTGCATGTCGTTTGTAATCACATTCAAAATAAAAAAAATTTGGCTCGGTATATTTCATATCAGTGCTTTCACCTTTCTTCATTTCTATATATATTAAATTATATTAAAAAATTATGGCGTCTCCAAGTACCCTAGTCTCCTATTTTTCAAAAATCGACGTACTGGTACCAGTACCAGTCTCCCATACTAGTACATGGAAGAAATTGCAAGTTCAATCCGATAGCATAACAGTATGAGAAATCTTCAACATATCCAAATGAGCTCTCAACACCCCCTTTATAGGTTTTTTGTTGCTTTTTTTTCTTTTTCGTTGTTTTTCAAAAAAACACTTTTTCGATTTTTTCATTTTTTTTCTTTTCACTGCTTTTTTGAAAAATCTTGTTTTTTTGATGCTTTTTTTCCAAAAACCACTTTTTTCTTTGAATTAAATAATTCATTATGTGCAAAATACTGCCTTATGCCTAGACATCTAACTTTTCAAACAATTAATCGCCTTTCCAATGAGCCATTACACTAAATTGTCCTTTGATTAGTTTTCAACATTAGACAACATTAGTGAAATATTAATTAACTTACTTAATAACTCACCCAAGTTGTGGAAAGTACTGCAACATTATTAGAATCCAATTTTGACCCCACCATGATGAAATTGAAGTAGTAGGAAGATGATTGGAGTCAACTTGGTGACTTACTAAAAATAGATGTGCTCTCTAAAAATTTTGGAGAACACTCTAGGAGTCCGAAAACATTTCTGAAAGTGTCAATACGATCCATAACACCAACTGGGTTCAATGTGATAACTATAAATCCAAAAATGATAAACCTGTACACTCCAAGAACTTTGAAGTTCCCTCAACACACCAATTAGCTTTTCACACAAAATGGGGACATTACACATACTCCCTCCAAAAATAATTTTCTCATTACTTCTCCCAAATTTATTAGCACAAATTTGATCATAATTTCATGCTAATTTCTCTCTTAAACAAGTTAATAACATTATAAGACTTTGAGTATATTGATAACCTTAATTCCACATGCCTATGTATCGTCTCATATTTCAGTGAGTTGACCTATCATTACAATTCCAACCACCTACCTCATTTACTACATATAATTGGTAGATGATGTCATGTGAAGTGCTTAATATTTTTGTCCTTAATTGCTTGATTCTCTATTTAATATCAGGCATGTGGGACAGATTTCATCACAGTGGATTCTTTCTTGAGATTATATGGGCCTTATGATCAATGCATAAACTTTCATTTAGGAAGTAGGTGTCACTCAAATTTTCATAAATACTTTTTCTGTGGTTTTGGATCTGCAACATACATGCCTGCCCTACATTGAATTATCCTGATATGAATTGACTCTTGCAAGCCTTTAATAAGGTACTAAGCCATGAAGGTTTTTGGTTAAGATTTTGATGATAGGTCAATATAATTCCTGATAGCCTA
>VDFB02348235.1:0-41770 GCA_007258455.2 Sequoia sempervirens | reverse complement strand
CAACAAATTATCTAGGTTCTTCTTCATAATTCTTTTTTATTGCATTAATATTCTGAATGAGAGAAAATAAATTTACTGTGCGTTCAAAGATTTTTTTGTGCAAAACCTCTATATTTGCTAAGTTTGTTGAGCAAAATACTTTGGTGAAATCTATACATTCTTTTCAAAATTCTTTATAATTTTATAGACAATTTTGTTTGCAATGTCTCTCTGTATCTTATTCAAAATATCATTCTTTTTGAATAAATATTGTGCTAGATTGTTGATTAATATATATATATATATATATATATATATGTTAAAATATATATACATATACCATAATTTGTGTAAGTATATATATATATATATAAACATATATATACATATGTTTAAAGAATCTGAATTATATTCTCATAAAACGAATTCAAATTTGTGAAGGGAAATGCATTCAAATGTTAATGAATATGAATTCGTTCTTTTTTTTTTTTTTTCCATGGTAAAGGGGGGGGGTTGGAATTTTTCCCTAGTCGTGCCCTCCCCATAAGGGAAGGGTTGAACTGTGGGGGACAACGCCCCTCCACTAGCAGCGCCTCCCCATATGGGGGCGCGTAAGCCCTGCTTAATTATATTCATTTCCTTTAAACTGTGATTCGATCTTAAATCTGCTTCTTCGTCTATAGATTTCATGTGGGAAAATAACATTGCACGAGTTTGGTATATATACATATGTTGTATATATATATCTGTGTGTGTATGCTATATATATATATATTGAACTGTGAAATACATTTTTTTGGGAAAATTATTTTGTGTAATAGATTCATTAACTATATATATATATATCTGAGAAACATAGATCTGAATTATTTATATATCTGAAAAAGAAAACATAACTGTGTCTAATTAAAATCACTGTGGTATAGATTTCTTTGTTTTTTTAATTTTTACTCTTAAATTTTCTAAGAATGTACATAATTATATATATGTAAATGCAACTAAATGTATATATATATATATATCATTTTTATATTTGAAAATAAACAAGATCAGTAAAATAGAAATGGATAGATACAGAACTGGCTGATTGTAATCACCATTTTATTGTAAACTGGAAGACATTTGCATTAAAATTATTATCATATTGTTGAACTTCATATCGTGTGTACTTTACATGCTACAAAATGGGGAAAATTGTAATTCTCGGAAATATATCTATAAACTAGTGAATTTTAGGAATATAAAACACGAAAAACATATATATACATACACATTATGGCATTTTAGACTGGATGATATTTCCTGATATATCTAATTGTGAATGAAAGTGAGTGAAACTATTCTCTTTTCTTTAAATTTAACTTATTATTCTTTTTCATAAAAGTGTAGACATACTCCTATTAAATAGGAAAGTAATCTGTAAGCTAGGATTTTATCCCATATCTATAAGGCTAATTAGAGTAGTGTTTTTTTTCTGAACTTATATACATTACTTACTTTGATCAATTATTTAAATAGAAATTAGAACTTTTGAGTTTATACATACTCTTTCCAAAAGACCAAATTTAGATTGTTTTGAAATAATAGAAAGTGACTTGCAAAACCAACTGTATGATCAATTTTTCACTTAAGTTAGTGTGCGGATGTAAAGTTATTTGAGAACCTTGTGTGTACTTTGTAATTATTAGAATTCCTTGAAGTAGAGATGTCTAAAATTGAATGAAAACTATAGATGGAAAATGTATTATTTATTGTTCTTTTGGGAAACTTCCAGGATAGGATGTCGAAGATGAACCCACAGAGACGGTAGTTTTACCTTTTCTAAAACAATCATTTAATTATTTATGCTTGGCCAAGCACATGCACCATTGAAATAGATGGAAATAAAAGCCTAGAAATAAATGTATATAGGTCTCTGCTACCTCCGGTTTGCAAGAAATATGTTATTCTCATGTTAGGAATGCATATAGGCATTAGGCTTGCATCGAGAGTTCCCTCCTACTTTATTGTTTCAGGTTGCTAGGCTCCTCATGCGGGACCGGGGATTTCTTCAAGTTAGGAAGAAACCCGGGGAAGTCTTTTACTTCTTGGTTGGGCGAAAAAGGCACCTTAATCACACCCTTGGCCCTAGCTTGCAAGAAGACCAGTGGTGTCACGACAGTTGAGGTTCAGAGTTTCTTATGCTATAAATGTATTCGTGTATTATTTTTGAAAGGATTGTATAGCCCACTTGTAAAAGTAACTTTATTTGACATTCATTATTGTAACATTGAAATAGATGTATTGGAATGAAAGATTTTGATGTAACATTGAAATAGATGTATTGATTGAAAGTTAATGATGTAACTTGTACATGAATGAATCTATGGAAACTCATTGATATGCTATTGACATATACATATGTATTAGTGTAAAGATCCTTGTTGTAGATGCAATATACTTTTTTTGGATACATGAAATGAAATTTATTACTATTTTTGCTTTAGAGCTCTTGTGGAAAGCTCTTGATCTATGCATCCTTTACTTTTACTTTATGTGAAATGTAATGAGTTTTTGGCAACATATGTGGCTTAATGAACATCATTTTTCGAGCGTTACAAAAATACCTAATGCTCTCCATTCACCCTCTAATATGTGTCACGTTTACATAAAAAAATAAAACATTTTCTCATCAATAACAAATATGAATTTGTCTATTATTGCTACAATTTGTCAGCTTTATTGAAGCCTCATAAAAATTAATCAAAATATGAATGTTACATGTAACAATATTGATGAAACATCATGAACATGCATCTTTATTTTGTTGTTGATACTAAAATTTCTAAGCTTCAATCATCAACTATATCAAATGATGTATGTGTTGGTGACCATATCTATTTTAGTATGACTTAACCATATCAAATTATGTTGAGTAGAACATCAATCGTTTATGAAAATTCATGTAAACAAAAAATCTTGAATATGAAGCCATGTTGATACTAAAATTACGCTTCTTCAAACTTTTAGGATCTTGATCATTTTAAAGGCAATCAAATGTTCAAATGATTATAAAAATAAAGTTAGACACTCAATAGGTCAAAAGTAATTAAAAGAGGGAGAATTTAAGATTAAATAAGCTTTAGGAAACTTCTATAACGTGATCCTTGATGTTGGCAATGGTGGTTTGTGACCTCTACAATGTGATCCATGATGTTGGCATATTTACTAAATCTTATTTTTTGTTAAATTTCCTAGAAAAATTTCTTTAACTAAGGTAGCTCGCTCTATATCTTAATCAAAAGAATTAATAGCTTTTATTAACTTTATTGAAAATTACTAATACAAACAAAAGGAGATCTCGTCTATAAGTATTAATTTTTATTCGACTTCCTAAAGTTGAATGTTGGTGGCCTACTCCATAATCTTATCTGCGGGTGTGCCCACCTATAGGAGTTCCTTCATCTTGTCACTTATGTTGTTCATGCTTGTGCTCATCTTTCGCATAACCTTCTCTCCCCTAACCAACAACCTATTTCCAAAGGCATTGAACTTTTCCATCTAACCTTTATTTTATCTGTTATTTTCTTTTCCTTTCCCTTGTCATATATCCTTGTCTCTATTAGATATGCAATCCAAATCACTTCATGCAAAGATGAGAGGAATAAAATCAGTATATTTACATATCTATATGCATGCACAATTATTAGTTAAGATAAAAAAAATATCATTCCTCGCACTCACGAGACCACTCTACAACTACAAGCTTAGCACAACAAAAAGCACAATACTCAAGATGGGTATTCTAAAAATCTAAAACCATCTTCCCCAGAGATGAAATATATAACTTCACTTCCATTAGAGGCATTATACTAACAAATACTATCCTTTGAAATGGTTCGGGAATGTAAAGTAATTGGAATCATTTGGATTACCTTTGTGCCTCATCATCTTCCACTACCATCGCTTGCACACCAATTTGAAACTATCATGTGCCTGTCAAATTTTGCATCAGGTGTTTTACACCAAGTTCGTGTTGGCACTGTAAACATGCCTCTTGGCATAATTAATATTTTATGTCAATGTTTTGAAAAAAGAAATCTATATAACAATATAGAAATTGTAAATAGCTTTAATATGGTTACTCATTGGTCTTAAGCAAAAACCATATAAAAAAGTGGCAAACATGTGTTCAAGTATCAAATAATTCATACCACATGTGTATATGTATGTATGCATATATGTATGTATACATATATATGCATATGTATATTTGTGTGTATATGTTTCTATATATGTATATGTATGTATGTGATTATTCTCCCTACAAAATACATGTCAAAGGCATAATAACATACAAAAAGGCATGATAACATACATAACATGATATAAAATGGTAGTTGTAGGGCTCGCTAAGGTGAGGGATTCAAATGATGAATTGGTTGATAGGATGAGACTTTCTCACGATGAAGACATCGAGTAAATGGAATTGTTAGGTTGGTGATTCCCACATTTTGTGGTATTCCATCAGTGATGTTGGGCAAGAATTTTATTATCAATAATTTTTTCTGATGTATTGTATTGTGTGTTGTATTTTGTGACAAGCCATCACTTTCTAGTGTAGAGTGGCTGCAAATTTTGTAAGAGTTTCAAGGTGACATGAGAAAATATGCAATCTAAATCCTAATAATTATTATTTTCCAATAAGAGTGTTTAAAAATAAAATTGCACAAATTAATTACAGGTTGGAAAACACTAAGTGTTGTGAATTTTTATATTCTTGTTCAAAGGTAAATGGTGGAGATCGCAAAGAGGAGTTGTAGGTGGGGGATACAACAAAAAAATAAAATTCAGGTGATAGGTGAGTAACCATTTGAATCAATTATATGTATTTATGGTATTGGTTTCTTACTTGTATAGGTTTTCAAAACACTATGTGGATTACAGGTTGCAAAACAATCGAAAACCTATAATTCTTTAGACAGTAAAAATGTAATGAAAAGTATTATTATTTAGACAATAAGAATGTAATGAAATGCAATAGAAGGTATGGAAATATGGTGCCTTTTTTAACCTACAATTATGACATAAGGTAACTTATACACACTCAATATCGAACACATTGCCTACTATAAAAATGGTAGGATACAAAAAACACTACGCCTTTTAACTTGCAATTTAAAATGATCCCAACCCTTGTGGTTTTGATTTGTCTATATGGAGGTATATAATATGAATAAAAAAACCAATAATGGTGCTATCAGGAAAAAAAAAACATTTGTCCTTGGTTGAGGATTCAAAAAATAGAGTGTTTTGGATACCCTATCAAATGTAGGTTATAAAATACACCATGTTTTGAAAGCTACAATTTCTCATTCTAAACACATAGCTGTTAAACAATGATGTTATTTCAAATGTATACATATATATGTATAGTTATGGATGTCTTACAATAAATAGGAGCTTTAAAAATATGTTGTTTATTAGTACCTACACTTTATATAATAAGGCAATATTCAAAGTACACACCATGCAAAACACACAATGTGTTTTAACTTGTAGTTCACAATGATGCTCCTCACCCTCATGCTTTTGATCTGTGTATATTGAGGTCTGCAATTCAAGTAGCAACAAGACTATTATTACTGGAATTGGGAAAATATAATACACTTATCCTAGTTAGAGGATATCAAATATGAGGTGTATTTTGAATACTAGGGCTATCAAATGCAAGTTACTAAACATGTCATGTTTTGAAACCTGTAATTTGCCATACCCAACACACAATTATCAAATGTTGTTGTTATTTAAAATATAGACAAACATGCATATAGATATGGATGTCTTGTAAGAAATAGGAGCTTTCAAAACATGTCGTTTTGATTAACCTATACTTTATGTAATAGGGCAACCTTCACAGTACACACTTTGTAAAACATAGTGTGTGTTTTAAGTTGTAGTTCATAATGACCCCAACCCATGTGGTTATCATATCTATGTATATCCAAGTCTACAATTCAAATAGAAACAACATCATTATTGTTGGTACTGGGATAAACAATACAGTTGTCATCAATTGAGGATTCAAAACATGTTGTGTTTTGGAAGCCCTGTCAATTGTAGGTTTACAATTTTTCATACCCAACACATAATTATCAAATGTAGTTGTTATTTCATATGTACACAGACACATGTATATTTATGGATTTATTATAACAAATAGGACCTTTTCAAACATGCTCTCTTTTGATATGCACTTTATATAATGGGGAAACCTTCATAGTACTCACTGTGCAAAACATAATGCGTGTTTCAAGTTACAGTTCACAATGACACCAATCATTATGGTTATGATCTATGTATATCCAAGCCTGGAATTCAAATAGAAAAAACACTATTATTTCTAGTATTGGGGAAATGCAATACAATTCTCATCGGTTGAGTATTAAAAACATGGTGTGTTTTAAATACCTTTTCAAATGCAAGTTACAAATTATGCCATGTTTTGAAGCCTACAATTTTTCATATCGAACACATAATTGTCAACTATTATTTTTAGTTCAAATGTAGAAAAAAATATGTATAGCTAAAGATGTATTAAACAAATATGAGCTTTTCAAACATATTTTCTTTGTTAATTTACACTTTATATAATAGGGAAACCTTGATAGTACACACTATGCAAAACACATTGCATCTCCCAAGCCGTAGTTCACAATGATGCCAACCCCTGCGGTTATGACCTATGTATATCCAGGTTTACAATTCAAATATCGAAAACACCATTATTTTTAGTATTGTTAAAATACAATACACTTCTCCTTGGTTGAGGATTCAAAACATGACGTTTTTTGGATATATTGTCAAATACAAGTTACAAATCATGCCATATTTTGAAAGCTACAATTTTTCGTACCCAACACACAATTTTCAAGTGCAATTATTATTTCGTATGTACACAAACATATGCATAGTTATGGATGTCTTATAAATAATAAGATATCTTCAAACATGTCTTTGTTAACCTACACTTTATATAATGGGATAACCTTCATAGTACATATTGTGCAAAATACACTACATGTTTCAAGTTGCAATTCACAATGATGCCAACCTTTGTGGTTATTATCCATGTATATCCAGGTATACAATTCAAGTAGCAACATCATTATTGATGGTACTGGGAAGATACAATACACTTCTCATTAGTTGAGGATTCAAATCATAATGTATTTTGGATGCCCTGCCAAATGCAGGTTATAAAACAACTATGTTTTAAAACCTGCAATTTCTCATACCCAACACATAGTTGTCAAATGTTGTTGTCATTTGACATATAGACAAAACATATATATAGTTATGGATTTATTATAAAAAAATAGGGCCTTTCCAAGCATGCTCTCTTTGTTAACCTGCACTTTAATTGTAACGACCCAATTCTGCGTAAATTAAAAACTTTCCAATTCTCACTTAAAACATGTAAAAGTAACATATAACAAAGATATTACAATAAATTTCTTCCTTTCTTTATTGATAAACATGTACAAGTTACAATATGTTTCCTCATGAATTTCATTTTCATTGCAAATATAAATCAGAGTTAAAAATTAATACAGTTACATACATAGCTTGTAAGCTTTTGCACAAATAGAAGTAAGAAGGTCCAGACGTCCATCCTTTCAAATCTTGGTACATCGGCCGCTTGCTGTGGAGGAGAAACATCACTCGGGCGCTTTTCTGCCAACCATAGACTTATAATGCGGTCCCCCACACGATCATTTTGCAATGAACGGCCCTCCCTTCGAAGAAGAGATTGGTAGGGTATCCTTTAATGATTACCAACTGAGCATAGTGATGTGTCCTACTCAACTAGAACCTTGTTATTTCATAATCTCGATCTAGTACTCGGATCACAATGAACTGACAGTGTAGTCTCAACTATCTCACATCTAGGTGGATGTCGTACCTTTCACTACTTTGGCCAAAGTATTCTCATTCAGTACTTCGAATGAAGGTCATCTATCATAAACACTACTCAGGGCCGATTTGACTTAAGGCTTCCTTACTCTACGCATAGGTTTGTCCTTCAATGGGTGAAACTGTCATCCCAGACATCCTACAATCACACGAACCTACTAGAAATGAAAACAGTATTCAAGTGTCTTGTATCAATCCTCCTAACTAGGAATTCTTTATCCTAGGAGTACTTAACTTGTTTCAGTTATCCTAATAACTTAAGCTAAAAGACTTCACTTGATTCTGCCATCATCTCGATCCTAGTAGATAATAAGTACGTCTACGTATTCTCCATATATAGAGATCATACACAACATGCAAAAACCATTTAAAATGCAAATAAATTCCTCCTTTTTATCTTTTTCCATTATTTCATTTTAATGCAAGAGAAATAATCTAACCCTTAAGCTCTTTATCCAAATAATCCTTTTTCACAATTTCCCCCTAATCATTGAATCCTTTTCCCATTTTCTTCTTAATTGAATTGCTTTAATTATTCATCAAAACAGTTCTTTCCTACTAGAGCTAATTGAAAGCAGCAATCCCAAGATGAAAAAGGAAACAACACTTCAATAGAAATTATAAACTAGGAGGATTCATGCCTAATTTTAAAGCTTCTCCTTCCAAATTTGCTCTTCTAGATTCTCCTTCAAATAAGCTTCCAGGGTTTCAGCTAAATATGGCTTATTTTTATGAAAGTATTTCACTCTATAGTGAACTCCTATAACTCTTCTCTCAGACGTGTTTCCACCACTCAATTCCTACTCAGCTATACAAATTCCTCACTTTAAACTCAAAATGACTTAATTCACTGTGATTGGTAAATCCTGGAAATAATTTACTGTGCTTATTAAACTCAACAATACAGGAAAACTCAGGCAGTACAATGAAATGGATATGGAATGAAAATACTAAACTCAGATTGCTCAAGTCCTGAAACGTTGAATGGCTGGGCGTCCATTTATAGGCCCGAAATGCAACAAAATCCACTAAAGGAGGCATGATAATTGACAGATTACCATGTTTACTAAGTCCAAATGTCACTTGTCATTCTTTCAAACCCTTTGTCATGTTTTACAAGCTGATTCGACCTCTTTGGAGCCAGCAAAATGAAGAATATTTCAACTCTGCAACAAAAACGCCACCTACAGCCACGTTTTGCTGCCAGGCGTATAAATTTAACCTGATATTATTGCTGCGTCCTAGGTCAAGCTTCAAATCGACACAACTCAGTAGTTCGTTGCTATTTCCTGGTTTTTGAGCTTTGAAAATGTCTCCTTTCATTTCCAGCTGCGCAGGAACCTCCGCCATTTCACGGGAGAGTTTCATTTTTATTTTCATTCATTTTCTTAAGTTCGACTTTTCAAATACTTCCTTTTATGAAGTTTGCTTTATTTTCAAATGTATTTTGTTTATAAGTTAAATACTTCATATGGCAACCTTTTAAACTTCCACATTTTACAAATTAAGAATTTCCTTCTTCCATTTTTAACACTTTAAAATATAAAATGCGAATTTCATCCTTCAAATAACAATACTTATTCTTTAAAACATTTGAAAATATTTTCCTTCATTTTAAAAGAAATGATTTAAGGCTTTAAAAATCATTTCCAATACTAAGTCTTGGATTTTACCATAATTGATTTATTCAATTATTTACTTAGTTCATAATAATAACGATTTTAACTATGCAAAGTAAAAATTGTTTTCCCAATTACACAAGGTAATATTTAATTTCCCCAAATTACTCCTGGTAATATATTTTTATATTTATTTACTCCTAGTAAAATATAATCTTTAATTTTCACTTAAGAGATTCTAAAATACTATTAAACTTAAGTAATAAGTTAATTTCCATAAATTAAGAAGTTAAAATAAAATATAATTTCATTATATAAATATTATTATAGTTCTTTTAAATATTAAACATATAAATATTTAAATACCCAAGTATTTAATATATATATATATTAATATAACTATAATAATATTATATATAATTTTTAATACATAATTACTTATATATAAATATTTTTATATTTAACAAATATAAATATATATATACATATACATATTTATTGCCAAATATATATTTTGCGAGTCGGTCCACGTACTTTCAATATATATATATATATAAATTCCAAGGCAAATATTATAGTAATATTATTTATCCATAGATAACAGGTAGTGTGTATATATATACACATATATACTCGTATATACCTCAGTATACTATATACATGTATATACACACCCACTTAACCTATTCGCTTATGTCCATTCACGTTATGAGCATAATACTGTAAGTCTGATAAACAAACAATCATCACTCTCAAGCACAAAGAAGTAAACTAGACTCCTAAAGCCTATGGATGACTTACCGTTATCTCGACAAACAGACTTGGCTTACTCAATTTATAGTATGTGTGTGTATGCTCAATTTGGTAATCGTTACTGTTTACCCGACCAAGTTCCTCCCCGAATGATGTCTCTCCTCTGTCCGGAGGAACAGTCTTCATACCTGCACACCGTGACACAACAATGAAAGTCATATGCTCGAAACAAAGCAGAATATATGAAACATTTCAAAAGTTAGATTATTCACAAATCAATAACCTTATATTCTCCTTTATGCAGTATTTCACCAAGAATAATATCAAATGAAACAACATTCATATTGAAAACAAGGTACATGCATCATTAATTCACTTCCAGAATTCACATTTACTCTATCTAGTAATGGTAAATTGTAACGTCACAATTTGGGATGTAACATTAATAGTGGGGAAACCTTCATAGTACACACTATGTGATTTAAGTTGTTCTTCATAACAATGCCAACCCCTATGGTTGTCATCCATGCATATCTAGGTTTGCAATTCAAACAAAAACAACACCATTATTTCTAGTATCTGAAAAATACAATACACTTATCCTTGGTTGAGGAATCAAACTGTATGTTTTGGAAACCTTATCAAATACTGGTTACAAAACACGCCATATTTTGAAGCCTATAATTTCTAATACCGAACACATAGTCATAAAATGTTGTTATCATTTGAAATGTAGATAAGAAATATGTATAATTATGGATGTCTTATAAGAAATAAGAGATTTCCAAATGTGTTGTATTTGTTAACCTACACTTTATATAATGGGGCAACCTTCATAGTACACACTGTGTAAAACACGATGCATATTTTAAGCTACTATTGAAAACGATACCAACCCCTGTGGTTATCATCAGTGTATATCTAGGTATACAAATTTAAATAGAAACAACATCATTATTGATGGAATTGGGGAAATATAATACACTTATCATTAGATGAGGAGTCAAAGAATTGAGTGTTTTGGAAACCCTATCAAATGTTGGTTACAAAACACACCATGTTTTGAAACTTACAATTTATCATATCCAACACACAGTTATCAAATTCAATTGCTATTTCATATGTACAAATATATGTCTATAGTTATAGATTTATTATAACAATAAGACCTTTCCAAACATGCTTTCTTTGTTAACCTGTAATTTATATAATGGGGCAACCTTCATCCAGTATATACTGTAGACACCGAAATTTGGTTTAAGCCTGCGACTTCCATATTCTTGATAATTCCTATTTCTCATGGTCATGATTGAATAATGTCAATTATTTAATTAATTCACCTTAACATTAATTCTTCTATTGATTAAATAATCTTAATTATTTAATTAATTCATCTTCTTTTATTTCTTCTATTAATTAAATAATTTTAATTATTTGATTAATTCACACTTTTCTTTATTCTATCTCATTAATTAAATAAACACTTTTTATTTAATTATATTACTAATTAACCATATCTTTCTTGTTAAATTAAATAAATTCTTATTTAATTTGCTCTTTATCATACTTCAACTATAATTAAATAAATTCTTTATTTATCTAATTATTCATTTAAAATCCCTTTATCACTTAATTAAATAAATCTTATTTATTTATATATTCTTCAAATATAAAATCTTGAATTAAATGATTATTTAATTCATAAATTCTATTTTAACACATTCCTCTATATTTGGATGTAATTATGTGGAGTTATCTAAGTATTCACTTTGACTCACTCGACATCTATTTCAAATCGTTCGGTTAACTCTTGATTTAATTATGAGTGGCGTTCTTGATAATCTCTTTGTCAAATCATTCAATCGTCCAGTTCTAACTCATTTGCGTGTACACGCATATTAATTAAATATTCCTATTTAATTAATTAAACCTTGTGCGTGCATTCGAACAAGAGTTGCTTTAATCCATCTTTATCTTTGTCATGCAAAGATAATTCTTTTGTTTTCAAATACCAAACTGGAAGATTAAATCATTTATTTAATCTTTAATTCTATTTCTAATTTGTATCACTCCTGTCACTACTGACAATTATCATAATGCATGACTAATCAGTCAATATCAACCGTCCGTTGATCTTTCAATCCTGGCTTGTCGTTCGAATAATCAATTTTCTATAAATTGATCTGTCATTCTTCATTCCGAGCTCTCTCTCGCGAAATCTTATGAATTTTGAGAGCACTTATCTTGAATCTTCGATGTTTTGCTAAATCTTTATCATAGGCTATACTTGCACAAACTTACGAGAAATCTAAGGGCAATTATACTACACAAGCAAAATGGAGAAGGGCAATTGAGATGAATCATGGAAATACATACATATTTGGTGAGATTGTTCAAGTTTTATTTACATTTTTGACTTCCTTTGTTCTTTGTTGCTTAGCATTAGATTTGCATTTAGATTTGCATTGCATGTTTGCTTTTGATCTTCTTTGTGCACTTTCTTGGCATTACATTTGGTGAACCCGACGTGAAGACACCATCTTCGCGTATCCGTAGACTTTTATTTTGTTTTTTGCAAGTTTTTCGTACGGAATGACGCATCAACTTGACGAAACGCCGCAATTGCAATTAATAGACGCATCAGTTTGACGAAGCGACGCAATTAATTTCCTGAACCACATCTGACACCCGAAACGCCGCATCTAAAAAACCACGACGCATTTGAATAATCCTGAATCACATTTGACTGGTAACACAGTGACACAATTGACTGGTAACCTTTATTTCTGTTTTCAGAAATCTAAAATTTTCAATTAATTTGTGTGTTAGTAATGTCTGATTTTCAGCGTGTGGCCTTTTGGAAGTTAACAAGTTTTTGCAAAACGATTGACGAAGATGATATTGAAAACTATTAACGAATTTTTTCTGCAGGACGCTTGTCGAAGACCCTAGTTAATTTTTGAAACAGATTGTTTGGTAGCGTAGCAAATCTTTCGTTTGGTTTAAAATTAACAAGTTTCTACTGTGTTTGGTGCGAAAGCACATCTATGTAATTACCCTCACGATTTGGTACATCGAAGTATCCTCTCCCCTTGCGCATTCGTGCGATCTTGGGTGTAAGAGAAATGATTACCAACTCTAGAACTTGGGCCTGTTCTGGTGGGAAAAAGTACTCACCACAGGACGACTCAGACCGGTAGCACCCTGAACCCGAGGGACTTCCAACCGGTATATAAAAGTGGGTTCTTGGGGAAAACCCAAGAATCACGAGTGTGGTTCCGATGAGATGGATCTGAAAGGGGACTCTCGCCGTATGGATCATGCCCTGAACGGAATGCCCGTATTAAACACCTTTTGTTTTTAGTGTCCATGGTTCTATTGGCCGTTGCTTGGTATAGTGCGGTCAGTATCATGCCCGAAGACACTCACTAGTCCCCTTGGTAGAGATAGCAATTCTTGGGAGGTCATTGCCCAAAATTCAGAATTAACTGCTCGAAAGATGTTAATGAGCCATGGAGAGCCAATGCCACCAAATTTCTAAGCTATCACTCTCGAGAAGGAAAGGTGTTTATCACCAATCTGGGGTATTTCAGTGGGCTATACCAAGTATACAAACCCTAGGCCTTTTGGCCTATTAGGATGTACTTATCTGTTGTCAATTTAAACATTCTTTGAGTCTAAAATCAAACTGAAAACACTTTGTCTTATGATTGTTCTTGTTTGCCAAAATTTGATCACGGAAAATACGGTTGGTTTTAAAATCTCATCACTGAAAATACACAGAGAGTCGCAACTATTCACCAGAAGGTTGCAATTGATTTTTAGAGTCGCAACTGTTCACCAGAAGGTTGCAATTGATTCTTAGAGTCGCATCTGTTTAACTTTGAGTCACATCTGTTATTTAGAGTCATATCTGTGTAACTTTGAGTCGCATCTGTTATTACGAGTCGCATCTGTTTAACTTTGAGTAGCATCTGTTATTACGAGTCGCATCTGTTTAACTTCGAGTCGCATCGGTCAGTTAGAGTCGCATCTGTTAGAAGGTTAACCACATCTGTCAGAGTCACACATTGAACTTTACCAGAGAAACATAATTGATCACTGGAAAACCACAACTAGTAAACTTGACCGTATATGTGAGATCCTGCGACGCATCTGTCTGATTATCAGAAAACCAAAATTCATAGTCACTGTCCAGTCAACACGATTATACCAGTTTCAGTTGTCTTTACACAAATAGTCCTTGAACAGAAACCTGAAACAATTTGCTCAATTTTGCATCTTTTAGGTTCATTCAGTCATTACCATAGTTGTCTTAATTCAGAGTTTAGTTTCATCTTAGAATACATATTACCTTGCATTAAACTTTTAGAAAGGTCACTTTTACAAACTTTAGGATTAGTCCACCATCTACACTCTAGAAAAGTCATAGTGTCAACGAAATTTGTCATTGAACCTAGTTTTATCAGTTTATCCTTTGTCCTACAGAGAGTCCTCCTAACTCATCAGTCTAGTTAGGAAACTCAACTTGTCTTTGATCCTCGTCCTATATTGGTTCCTTGACTTAAACTAAATTGAGGCCTTGGTTAGACTTTAGGTAGTTGGTCCCTTCATCCTGGGTTTATAGAATTGATTATTTTAGAACCTCGCTTAGGCCTTGCATCTTTAGATTTTAGGCTAGTGTCATCCTAGAACATTCCTTATTTTGCATACGAAAATCCCAAAAACATAGACTAGAGTCATTATGTTCATAGATATAGTTTTGCATTTGCTACGCCCTTAATATTATTGTACATCAGGTTATGAATAGTCGGCTTGTGGCTATCTTAACTCTCTATTAAGTCATATTATCATTAGTATATTGTTATTTAGTTTTTTAGTTCGGCCTAAGTCTTATATAGGTGTGTCTAAGTCGGCCTAGATGATATCCTTGGCATAAATAGGTATATATAGGAGGTTGTGAGTCTTATTTCATCATCAAGTTGTGAAGTGTGTTCTCATTAGAGATATTTGGAGGTTTTCCCCCTCGAAGTGGCTTGTTATTCTCAGTTATTATCAAGTATTTGCAGCATATTTCATCATATTCTTCTATTGTGCAAGTTATTTCATAACAAGTGGTATCAGAGCATGATCTTGGCACCATAGAGGCAAGGTTTTTTCTCAATTTTAGAGGCGATTTTGGGAAGAGCATATCTTTCAGATTTTGGAAAAAAAAATTCTGATTTTTAAAGGGTTTTTGAAGAACATATTGAAGAAGCTACAGTACAGATTTCAGAAGAATTGGAGCAGAATTAAGTGAATTATTGCAGAATTAGGGTTTCTACGCTATTTTTTTGGAATCTACATATCTCGCACATCTTGTTGAATCAGAGTCTGATTTTTATTGGGTTTTTGAAGACATAATAAAGGAGATTACAGTAAAAATTTGAGAGAATTTAAGTTTCATTTGTGTGATTTATTTCAACATTAGTGGTTTCCATCATGTCGGGGCCTGGAACAAGGGGTAAAAAGAATGTTACTTTGGGGAAGACTCCTAATAAGGATGGTGAAACAATCGAGGATATTACTCATAATGAGGAAATAAATAAGGTCAAGGAAGAAATTTCCTCAATTAAGATGGATATGTGTGACCTAAGAGGAGATATATCGGACATACGAAACATGTTAAGCACCTACATGGTTGAATCAAGAAAGGAGTTCTCGAGTGGCCAAGGTGAAAATTCTAGGTCAACTACTACTGACACAAGCTTTAGTACTCCTATGGGATCTAGGAATTTATTTACAAAGGTGGATATGCGCAAGTTCGATGGTAAGGATCCTCTAACATGGATAAACCAAATGGAGAATTTTTTTGAAGTACACCAAATCCCAAATGGACAAAAGGTCACGATGGCTTCCTTATATCTAGAACCAGATCAATTCATTTGGTATCGTTGGCTTTGCACTCATCGAAGTAAAAAGGGGCTCACCGTCTCATGGTCAATTTTTACAGAGGAACTCCAAGCACAATATAGCAATAGCGTCACAGACAACTTCTTCAACCAGCTAGCTAAACTTCAACAAATAGGATCAGTTAAGGATTATATTCAACAATTCCAAAATCTATCCTTAAGGGTGGATACAATTACAGAGGAAAAATTGAATGACTTATTCTTGGGTGGTCTCAAGGATCACATTCAACATGAGGTACGCATGTTTAGCCCTAGTTCCATAAATGAGTCTTTTATCTTAGCACGCAGGGTAGAGGAGAAGTATTTGATTCCTAAGAAGCAAGGGGCTAATGTGACAAGAGAGAAAGGATATTCAACACAACCTACTAAGTTGAATCCACAACAAATTGAGGAGAAAAGAGAAAAAGGCTTGTGTTTCAATTGTGATAGCAAATACAGTCGAGGACATAAATGTAGTGAAAAGAAATTGTTTTATATTGAAGGTCCCAATGAGGAAGAAGAGGAGGAACCCATACTAGAAGATGAAAGGGAGTAAAATGAGGAATCACATGATTCTCAACCAATCATTTCTTGTCATGCACTCTCGGTTTCAGCTCCACAAACTCTCAAGGTTGTGGGGTTCCTAAAGAAGCATAAAACAGTGTTGATCGACTTCGTAGTACTCATAATTTCATCAACAAAAAGTTAGCTACTTGTCTAAATTGTTTTATATATCCAGCTCCAGAGTTTTAGGTTTTGATTGCAGATGGTGGTATAGTTAGTTGTTCAGGGAAGTGTCATAGCATTAAATTATCCATGGGAGATTATCAACTTGATACCCCAATGTATGCGATATCCATGGGTGCAGCAGATATTGTTTTGGGAGTACAATGGCTTACTACATTAGGAACAATTGAGATGAACTTCCAAGAAATATTCATGAGATTTCAATCGGAAGGAAGGCTAGTAGAGCTAAGGGGGTTGAAGGAAAAATCTCCACAAATGGTAAGCTCTCATCAAATGCAAAAGTTTCTTAAGAAAGGAGTGGATGGATTTGTGGCAACTATGTTCATTAGAAGTCTCTCAATCTAATACTCCTACTCATCCAGATTTGCAAGCTATAATTGATCGTCACTCAGTTGTTCTTGGAGATATGCCTAAAGGACTTCCTCCTAAGAGGGATCATGATCATGCCATACAGTTAGTCCCAAGGAGCCAACCACCGAACATCAGGCCTTACAGGTATCCACACATACAAAATAGTGAGATAGAAAAGATTGTTGAAGAGATGCTAGAGGCAGGAATCATCAGGCATAGCCAAAGTGCTTACCCTCGCCTATGGTGATGGTATGTAAGAAGGATGATACTTGGCGCATGTGTCTAGATTATAGAGTGCTCAACATGTACACCATTAAAGATAAGTTTCCAAATTCCAGTCATTGATGATTTGCTAGATGAATTAAATGAGCCGCTTTTAGCAAGTTAGATCTTAGATCCGGCTATCACCAAATCGGATTAAGGAGGAAGATATTTGTAAGACAACATCTTTGACCTCATGAGGGTCATTATGAATTTTTGGTGATGCCATTTGGTCTTACCAATGACCATCCATTCCAAAGTTTGATGAATTCCATTTTAAGAAGTTCTTTAAAGTTTGTGTTAGTATTCTTGATGATATTTAATTTATAGCAAGACTTGGGAAGAAAATTTGCACATGTGGACCAAGCATTACAAATACTTCCTTGAAGATCATAAACTCTATGCTAAGCCATCCAAGTGTGCTTTTGGTCTTACGGAGGTGGAGTATTTGGGACACATAGTTTCACATGGAGTAAAGGTGGACCCTAACAAAAATTAAGGCTATCATGGAATGGCCTATTCCAAAAACCATTAAGAAACTAAGAGGATTCTTGGGATTGACAGGGTACTATAGAAGATTTGTGAAGAATTATGGTAGTATAGTAGCACCTCTCACCACTCTATTGAAGAAGGATTCCTTTCATTGGAACGAGTCTGCCAATACAGCATTTGAGAGATTGAAGGAGGCTATGTGTACAACTCCAGTACTTGCCACTCTTGACTTCACCAAGGAATTCATTGTGGAATGTGATGCTTCTGGAAATGGGATAGGAGCAGTGCTCATGCAAGAAGGTTGACCAATTGCTTTTCAGAGTCGTCAATTAAAAGGTAAGAATCAACTAAAACCTATTTATGAGAAGGAAATGCTAGCAATACTCCATGCAGTGAAACAATGGCGGCCTTATCTATTGGGTAGACATTTCAAGGTTAAGATAGATCATGATAGCCTAAAATATTTTTTGGAACAACGACTATCTTCTCAAGAGCAACAAAAATGGGTCACTAAGATGTTAGGATATGACTTTGAGATTGTATATAAGAAAGGGAAAGAAAATATTGTCGCAGATGCATTGTCAAGGAAGGATGAGAAAGATGAAGCCTTATTGTGTGCCCTTTCAATATTACAATCAAATTGGGTGGAGGAAGCCAAAGCAGAGTGGCAAAATGATGTTGTGACAAGTAATCTCATCGAGCAATTAAAAAGTGATCCGAGTAGTTCAGATAAGTTTTGTTGGAAGGGAGATACTCTTTGGTATAAAGAGCGTTTGTATCTCTGCAAGAATTCCAACCTTAAAATCAAGATTCTCACAGAGTTGCATGAGTCTCCAGTGGGTGGTCATTCAAGATTTTTGAAGACATCATCGAGTCAAGCAATATTTTTTTTGGGAAGGGTTAAAAGGTGATGTTCAAAAATTTGTGGCTGAATGTTTGGTTTGTCAAAGGCATAAAGGGGAGACAATTAAGACACTAGGTCTCTTGCAACCCTTATCTATTCCTAGCCAGCATTGGGAAGAGATATCCATGGACTTCATCATAGGGCTTCCCAAATCTAAAGGTCATAATGTCATCATGGTGGTAGTTGATCGGCTCACTAAATATGCACATTTCATTACATTAGCACATCCTTTTACAGCAAGTGTAGTGGCTAAAGCTTTTTTGGAGAATATCCAAAAAGCTACATGGTACACCTAAAGTTATTGTTAGTGATCGCGTGGATCCTATCTTCACTAGTCACTTTGGAAAGATTTATTCTCATGTTTGGGTACCTAATTGGCTCTTAGCTCTTCATACCACCCCTCAATCGATGTCGGAGGTTGTTAATAAGTGTTTGTAAGGATATCTACGTTGTTTCACTTCAGAGAAACAGTATCAGTGTGTAGATTGGCTACCACTTGTGGAATGGTGGTATAACACTTCTTTTCATAGCTCATAAAAAATGTCTCCATTTTTGGCACTTTATGGATATCATCCTCCTTCCATCACATCATCAATTAAGGTGTCCCTAAGAGTTTAGGCAGTAGAAGACCACTTGCTTCATCAACAACAAGTACTTTTAGGACTCAAGGAGAATTTAGCCATGGCACAAAATCAAATGAAACAACAGGTAGACCAAAATCGAGTGAAAGAAGTTTGAAGTTAGATTGCCCTCTTTAAGCATTGCAGCCTTATAAGAATCTCACTAAAGCAAAGAAAGAAATAATAATAAGTTGGTTCCAAAGTATTATGGTCCATACCAAATCATGCAGAAGATCGATAGTGTTGCCTACAAGCTTGAGTTGCTACCAACAACAAAGATACATCTGATTTTTCATGTTTCCTGTTTGAAGAAGGTAATTGGGCATAATATTCCCACTCAAACAACACTTCCCGAGCTGGATGAAGAAGGGAGAATCATTTTGGAACCAGAGTGCATTCATCAAACACGCACAAAGAAGCTGAGGAATAGAACTATCACTGAGTATCTCATCCAATGGAAGAATTTACCAGTTGAAGATGCCACATGGGAAGATGGGGAGTTCATTCAAAGTTTCCAAACTTGATTAGCATTGAGGACAATGCTTCTTTGAAGAAGGGGGGCATGCTACATTAATATTATTGTACATCTGGTTATGAATAGTCGGCTTGTGGCTATCTTAACTCTCTATTAAGTCATATTATCATTAGTATATTGTTATTTAGTTGTTTAGGTCGGCCTAAGTCTTATATAGGTGTGTCTAAGTCGGCCTAGGTGATATCCTTGGCATAAATAGGTATATATAGGAGGTTGTGAGTCTTATTTCATCATCAAGTGTACATGTGTTCTCATTAGAGATATTTGGAGGTTTTCCTCAAGTGGCTTGTTATTCTCGCCATTATCAAGTATTTGTAGCATATTTCATATCATATTCTTCTATTGTGCAAGTTATTTCATAACAACATTTCCCGCATATTGAGCTTGTCTTACATGGTTGAAACTAGGTCTACGAGAAGAGAGAGAGAAAACATGTCAAACCCAAATGAATTCATCAATCCATTTTCTTCAAGACCTCATAAGACTCTATTAGACAAATTCACCACTAGAAACACTCAAGGACATATTGCAGTAGAGGACATAGAGGCTGCCGCATAGGACCCTGAGTTTTCCTCTTTTGTAGATGAGTACCTAGCAAATGATCGACAACGATACTTAGCCAAATTGCTAGCTGAAGGCGCTACCTTACCTACAGGATTCGATATCAGCACCTTACAAACTCAACCTACACAAGGAACAAACACAATGACTGCTAGTACTACTATACCTCAGGTCAGCACAACTATGCCATCTGGCACATCTACACAGAGTACGAGAGTCCATACGTCTCCATTTGGTACATCTGGCATGACATCGAGATTTAATTTCACTGTAGGGGCTTCATCATCAACTCCCTTCAGTCCTCTTGTTAGGAGTAAAAGGCCTAAAACCTCAGCCTCTACACCTTATGTCAGTGTCACAAGTTCACAGTCAATGGTCATACCTAATGCTAGTATCACGAGCACCATACCACAATCAACGGCCATACCTAGTGCTCCAGTCACTAGTACTATACCACAGATTACACAAATAGGGGGCATTGCCTCCTTCCAATATGGCAATCAGAATCTATTCACGCAGATTCGGAGTCAGAATCCATTCTCCCAAACTGGTAATTAGAATCCATTCATGCAGATTCTGAGTTAGAATCCATTCTCTCAGATCGGTGGTCAGAATCCATTCACACAGATTCCCACTCATAATCCCTTTTCCCAAAGTGGTACTCATAATCCGTTTACACAGAACCTAGGTCAACACCAATTTATGCAGATTCCAGACCAGAACACATTTACCAACATTCTGAATCCAAATCCACCTCAGATGCCAATTTTCAATCAAAACCCATCACGAGACTTTGGATTTCAGAACACATACATGGATTCGCATAATCCCCCTAGCACATCTTTGACCCAAGTTGATGTCTTACAAACAAAAATGCATGCATTACAAACACAAATGGATAACATGTCGGTGTCAACTAAGAAATTTTTTTCAATAAAGGACGTATGCCCATTCCCCTTTGATAGATCATTGTACATGACCCCTTTCCCTCACGGATATGTCATACTGAATCTCCCTAAGTACAATGGAAAATGAAATCCAATAGAACATTTAAGGGAATTTTCTACCATATGCATAGATTTTGCTTATGACCCCACGTATCTTATGAGGCTATTTCCAAGAAGTCTTGTAGGAATTGCACTAGAATGGTTTTCGGGTCTAGATTTTAGCATTAGAACTTGGGGTGAACTGGTTGAGAAATTTGTGGAGCAATTCTCCTTCAACATAGACCACGAGATAAATATAGCAACCTTGTGTCACACAATGCAAGACGAAGGGGAAACATTCATTGCTTTCTTCCAGAGATGGAGAACTATAGCTAGTAGGTGTCCTGTTGAGATACCCGAAAAACAAAAAGTTACAATGTTTCAAGAAAACCTTCATGCAAAACTCAGGAGTAACTTAAGGGTACATTGTTGTATATCTTTTTCAGAACTAGTGGAAAAAGGGGTTATAATAGAGAAGGATCTCATTGAAAAGGGTGAACTCAAGACTTCAACATCTAATAGAAACCCGATCGTACAAAACACCCCACTGACAGAAACAAATTTTGGTCTCGCAACAAAAATGTCACCAATGATGGGGTGGTTGATGCTAAAACGCTACAAGCAGGACCCCTCCTCACATTACAAGGACCTCATACTTTTTCCAACATGCTTAATGTTGTCAATCAACCTCCTAACGTGGTCCAAAATACTCAACGTCCACAACAAAGGAGATTTCAAAAACGTGAGTTCACTCCCTTAGGGGAACCCATTGAGTCGGTGTTCAAACAACTGTTAGAACATAATCTTATACAGCTGCAGGAACCAAGACAATACGATCCAGGACAATTTAAACCAGCTTGGTGGGATGACAATGCCTTTTGTGATTATCATAGAACTAAGGGACATAACCTACAAAACTGTCGACAACTAAAGAATATCATACAGGATCTTGTCGAAAGGAGAATTATTGAAGTTAGTGGACAAAAACAAAAGTCATCAAAAACTGATCATCAAGTCTTTTCTGACCCACTACATGACCATGGGAAAGGAACTGTCCCCAGTTTGAGTACTAAGACCAATATGTTAGCCAACTATGCGAGTATCAAGCATGATTATAATAGTGGCAAAATCATTCATTGCCTTCGCGCCGCTGATGAGAATATCAATACCATTACTATCAATACTAATCCTGAGTGTATGGTCAATACTCATCCTACTAAGTTCAATATCCAAGGCCCTCCATTGCAGCAAACACCCCAACCTTCCAAGTTACAATATAACCTACTTGACCAGTTGGACCCCAGCCCAAATTTCAATCTTGGAACTATTGCGAATTTCCCCTGAGCATCGATCTATTCTCGATAAAGCTTTACAGAACACCACGGTCCCTAATGACCTTGATGTTAATCGTTTCCAGGAAATGGTGGGCTACTTGACCAATAATCACCATGCCACGCTTTCTAAACAAGACTATGCAACTAAAAAGATGAACCACAATGACCCTTTACATCTAGAAGTCCTTGTTGATGACACCAAAGTTAGATGAGTTTTGGTAGATGGAGGAGCAGGGTTAAATCTATGTACTTTAAAACTAATTAAGGCATTAGGTATTTCAGAAGCATGCGTAGACACGACCAAAAGTATTGTCATAAAAGCTTATGATGATGAGGAACGAAAATCAAAGGGGGTGGTAACACTTCCTATCAGAATTGGTCCTGCAGTAATGGAGACAAAGTTCCAGCTCTTGGATCTCACCCTTCCTTATAACCTTCTGTTAGGTAGATCATGGATTCATGCCATGAAGGCAGTCCCTTCCACATATCATCAGTGTCTTAAATTCCCTTACAATGGCACATAAATAACTATAGATGGTGATTCGGATCCCTTCCAGTATTGCACCAATCTAAAAGAGATCCCCCAACGCCAAGTGCCAGTAAATCAAGAGTCCTCATCATCCAATTCATCCTCCTATGTTGACCCAGCCACACTCACTCGAACATCTATTTCACCCTCAATTCCTACTCTTCCTAGGGTTGAGATCCAAGACAAGGGTTGTGGAGAGTATTACATGAAGACTTCTTATTGTGTTAGCCATTTGATCCCTCCTAAGACATATGGTTTACCTACATCAGATTGGGAAAATTCTATGGTCACTATACATGTTCCTCCCACAACAAATTTCATCAAATGGGGAGAATTAAGCAAAGAGGCTATAAATATAGAAGATGTCACTTCCTGGCTATATAGGGAAGATGATGAGGAACCCCTCTTACTTGCTCATATTCCTACAAATCTATATGGAAAGGGTTTCAAAATTATGCAAAGCAAAGGATATGATGGACAAAGTGGTTTAGGCTTAAACCAAGATGGGAGGATTGAACCAATATTTGTTTCTCAGTGGCCAAAAGGAGTAGGGCTAGGGTTTCAACCGATTTAGATTGGCGTTCCTAGTACTCCATTACCCTTACTTGAGGAAGTAAGTGTTTCAGAAGATATTAAGAAATCTCACGAACCAGTGGACCAATATCATTGTGACTCCCCCGACTCTAACGATTATGAGTGGGATTCCCTATCTTCTACTTCTTCCATGGACCTTGACAAGTTATTTGGAGAACTTGACTTGATGTTAAGTTCCTCACCAAATCCCTTGAATTCATGTCCACCAAAGAAAATGAAAAAAGAGGAATGGTTTAAAAACTACTATTGGGAATCACTTGATCCTACCTCTTAGCAATCTTAGCAACCTGAGCCACCTATTTCCAATAGTCAAACTTGGCATTAGGCCTACCTATCCATCCACCTAGACTCAAACCTAAGAGCAAAAAGGACCTGGTAGAAGACTTTTGTAACCACATGAATAATTCAATCTTTAGCTTGACCCCATTAGACTTTGATAACTCCGACGATGACATGCCCTTAGTCTATCCCCAACTCATTGATTGGGATCAACAAGACGCACCCGTCTTAGACATTTTTGAGAATGACAAAGCAATTGCTGAGTTCCTAGGATTACGAGAAGGCATACCAAACGGTGATCATAAGGCTGGTTTTACCATTGACTTGGACAACAAGGCATATTTTGGGGAATCTGTTCAACCCTCCAATCGCAAAAATGAGAAAAAGAATAAACAAGATAAAAAGGACGAGTCTCTAGGTGAAAACTGAAAGGCACCTTTAGACAATGAAAAAGTAAAAAGAAAGGACGCATCCGAAGGAAAAAACCTCTTTGAGGCACCTAAGGATGGAGGTTTGAACATTCTCCCTGTTGCACAAGAAAAGTCACCCATGTTGGTAGAAGAATCGATAGAAATCAACATAGGCACAAAAGAGAATCCTTGTCTGGTTTATTTTGCAGTGTCATTGACAACAGAAGAGAAGCCAGAGTTCCATGACTTCTTTGCACAGAGACAGATAAATTTTGCTTGGTCATATGCGGACATGCCGGGGTTGGATCCTGAACTTGTTCTACATCACTTGCCCTTACAACCAGGTGCCAAACCAGTGAAACAGAAGTTGAGAAAAATGCATCAACAGATTGCTTTATTAGTCAAGGTAGAACTCAAGAAACTGTTAGACGTTGGTTTATAAGATCAATCGACTATGCCGATTGGATCTCCAATCTTGTACCAGTCACCAAACCAACTGGGGGCATTGCATCTTGCACTAATTTCAGAGATATCAACAAGGCTTGTCCTAAGGATGACTTCCCTTTGCCTAACATATAGACATGATAGTTAGACATGACAACATGATATGAGATGTTGTCCCTTATGGATGGATTTTCAGGATATAACCAGATCAATTGCAATCGAAGACCAACCTAAAACGGCTTTCACTTGTCCTTGGGGAACGTATTTCTGGAATGTTATGCCCTTCGGACTCAAGAATCTGGAGGCGACCTATCAATGTGCCATGACTACTATCTTTCATGATCTAGTACACACTCTTATGGAGGATTATGTCGATGACCTTATTATGGAAATCCAAGACAAGGGCGTAACATTCACGTGTTTTAGACAAGATATTTCGAGGCTCGAGGAGAAGTATAAAGTGAGACTCAATCCAAAGAAATGTGTGTTTGGGTCAAGTCGAAAAGCGTTAGGTTATATCATTTCTAGATGAGGCATTGAAGTGGATCCGCTAAGGTAAAAGCAATCATGGACATGCCTCCACTCACTAATCTTAGTCAACTAAGGACATACAGGGAAGGTTGCAATCTATCAGAAGATTTATAGTGCGTTAGCGAGATAAGACACATCCTTTTCAACATCTACTTAAGAAAGGAGTACCCTTTGCATGGACAGCTAGGTGTGGAGAGGCTTTTCAACTGATTAAAGAATATTTACTCACACCACCTGTCTTAATGCCACCTATTGAAGGAAGACCATTGATTCTTTATATATACGCAACCCATTCATCACTCGGAGCATTGCTTGCACAGAATGACGATGAAGGTCATGAAAGGGAAATCTATTATATCAGTTGGACTTTGGTAGGTTATGAGCTCAACTATAGTACCATCGAACGTGCCTGTCTTGCAGTAGTATTTGCTACTCAAAAATTGAGGCACTATATGCTAAACCATCAAACAATGCTGATTGCTAAAATAGACCCTCTAAAATATCTTCTCAGCAAGGCAACATTAACAGGGCGACTGGCCAAATGGGTTATGATACTTAGTGAGTATGATATCTAGTATGTAGAAAGAAAGGCTATTAAAGGATAGGTCATTGCTAATCAGTTAGCTGACACACCCATACAGGCAGATCACCCATTAGTTGCAGACTTTCCTGATGAGTTCATATTCACAATTGACACAAACACAACATGGAAATTGTACTTTGATGGCTCACATACAAATCATGGTTCAGGGGCTGGTATATTGATTATTACACCATAGGGTTTACCATCCCTAAGTCATTCAGGATTGCATTCCCATGCACTAACAACATAGCAGAGTATGAAGCTCTAGTGACAGGGTTACGCATGGCAGTCAAGTGGAAAATTAAGAACCTACAGGTATATGGCGATTCCCAACTGGTAATTAGACAGGAAAATGATGATTATGAGACTAAGGATGAGAAGCTTGCCCCCTACAAATGCATGGCTGATAGCTTTAAGGAGTACTTCGACAAAGTCAACTTTCATCAGATACCTCGTGTTTTGAATAGGGCAGTAGACGCTATGGCTACAATTGCGTCACTTCTTGACATTCCTAACAACGTGCCTAAGTTTGAGTTCTTGGTAGAACAACTTTTGGTCCCAGCCTATGATATCCCAGATTCTGAAATGGTGTGTGACATTGTTGGTCCTGATTCCCCATGGTACAAAGAAATCTATGATTACCTTCATGCTGAAGTCATACCCACTGGCCTATCAAATAACCAACGTAGGACATTCCTCCACAAGTAAGCCAAATACACCATCATCGGAGACACCCTATATAGATGCGCCTTAGATAATACCCTACTAAGATGTCTTGATTCTACTGAAGCACAAGCAACCTTGTGTGGGGTACATGAGGGTATATGTGGTTCCCATTCTAGCGGTCCTACCTTAGCCAAAAAGATTATGAGACTGGGTTATTATTGGCCTACTATGGAAAAAGACTCATGTCTTTGTAACAAAATGCTACCAATGCCAAGTTCATGGAGACTTGATACATGCCCCAACACAGGAGCTCCATCCTATAACGTCACCATGCCCCTTTGCAATGGGGACTCGACCTCATAGGTAAGATCCACCCCACCTCATCTAATGGACACAAATTCATTATCACTGCCACTGAGTATTTTACGAAGTGGATTGAAGCCATTCCTATGACATACATTACCGGCACACAAATTTCTAAATTTATCCTGAACTATATCATCTATCGATATGGTGTCCCTCATCCATAATCAGTGATAATGGCGCCCATTTAAGAACCAAGAAGTCCAGCCATCAGTGTAGATGAATTTCATATCCAACATCCACTTCTCCACTCCATACTGCACAAGGTAATTTTAAGTAGAGGCATCTAACAAACTATCATTAGAATCCTCAAGAAGACTGCCAATGATGCTGGTCGACTGGCATTTACTTAATAACCTCCTTTATGGGCTTATCGCACAAGTATCTGTACTCCCATTGGTGCTACTCCATATTCACTAGTATTTGGTTCTGAAGCCATTCTGCCTATTGAGGTTGAGATTCCTTCCCTAAGGGTATCCTTGAAAGGCCACATTGATGATGAAGGGTACCGAGTATCGAGACTCCATGAGCTAGAATTCATGGATGAGCGAAGACAGAAGGCACTAGACCATCTCCAAGCATATTAGAATCACCTTCATCGTAGCTATAACCGGAAGGTCTTGAACAAAAACTTTGACATTGGTGACTTGGTTTTAATGGAAAACCCAAAGAATCAAGCAGAAAGAGACAAACCAGGAAAGTTTGAACCAAACTGGTTAGGACCTTATATTGTTACAAAAGCTTTTGGATCAGGAGCGTACCAACTCTCTACTCCTGAAGGGGAACCATTGTCCTCACCAATCAATAGTCTGCATCTGAAGAAGTTCTATGCATAGCTTCTAGGAGCCTTTGTCTTAATTGGAAAAAATACAAAAAAATCAGAGAATCACAAAAATCATTATCAAGGTGAAAACCTGGCAAACAGGCGTCTTGGTAACACAATTTTTTTTTAGATAATCTAGAAAATAGTAAAGACAAATCATTCGTCCAATAGTGAGAACCACTTCGGTGGCGCTTTGGATAGGTACCAAGGTGAAAACCTGGCAAACAGGCGCCATGTGTACTCGACTTTGCTCCTTTGTCTACTATTATTCTAATCTACCGTATCCTTGCACATAGTCCACTTCCCTGTACACAGTCCTTATCCCTGTACATAGTATCTATCCCTGCACATAGTCCACTTCCCTGTACATAGTTCACTACCCTGTATGTACTACCTATCCCTTATCTTTCGTATCCATCGCTTGTATATACCATTCGTAATAAGTGGTAGTCTTTCCCATAACCTGGAATGATTGAAATCGAGTGCATTTCATATCCCCCATTTTACCCTATTCATAATCAATTGGTCTTATACTCGACTGGGGGCAAACACTTGACCTGTGTCATATTGGTTCTTACATTGGCTATATTGAAGACGTAAAACCATGGAAAATCTGCAAACATCGAAAAATGACCTGAGAAAACACAAAAACATCAAAAAACTTCAAAAATAAAAAGAAAAAAATCAAAAAATTTCAAAAAAATCCAAAAAACAGAGTCAGAGTCAGTCGCACTTGTCAGACTTTGTCGTTTGTCGAACTACGTTGCCTCTGTGACTGGACGTAGGCAAGGCCATCTTCCGATGTGCCCCCGAGGCATTAGGTCAGTCCATTTAGGTTTGTCTGTATAAAATCATGATTCAATCCATATGTCTATATGACAAGGTCATGGGTCGTGTCAAACTACGAGGTCTCTGCATGTATAACGTAGGCAAGGCCATCAATCGATGAGCCCCCAAGGCCGCACTAGGTCAGTCCATTAGGGTTTGTCACATTCACTTTCACACACATCTTCTATTTGTAGTCAGTATTTTCAGTCAAACTACGAGGTCTCTGCATGTACAACGTAGGCAAGGCCATCAATCGATGAGCTCCTGAGGCTGCACTAGGTCAGTCCTTTAGGGTTTGTCGTCACACACAGTCAATTGTCAACACATCGTATCAAGTCATGTATCAATCTGGTGAACAAGTCAGCAATGTCTTTGAGTCAAATCAAACAACTTTCCAAACAAAACAATCAAAATAGATCAATTAATGTCTACTACAGGATGTGTCCTTCCTGGAAACAGACATCATCAAAATGATCAACTTATGTCTTATTCAGGATGAGTCCTTCCTGGATACTGATATTAACAAAATAGTCTATGTCTTATATAGGATGAGTCCTTCCTGTATAATCGACATTGTCAAACAATCAAACATAGCCTTACACAGGTTATCACATCAACGACATCTGACTCAGCGTCTTATACGATACATGTCTTTCTGAAACCAAGCTTTGTCATGCCTTATACAGATAGTCATAAAATCGAAACCAGACTCACAGTCTTATCCGGTATGTGTATCTCCTGATATCAGGCTCTACCAATCAATCCTTTTATCAATCAAAACAAATCAAACAAACAAATCAAGTTTTGGCAAATATTTTATTGGCTTTTTGACTTTCTGACTTATTTATCTTATCTTTTCAGTTGACTTTATGATGAGAATTATGTTACTAGCTTTCTCAAGGATGTCCCATGAAGGATTTAGAGAAGCAACGATGTATCAAAATTCTATTTTCTTTGACTGCTGTCTATCAACTGTCTTTTAAATTTGATTTTTGAGTCATGTTACTAGTTTTCTCAAGGATGTCCCATGAAGGATTTAGAGGAGCAAAGACGTCTCATGACCCGTCTTTTACTTTGTTTGCTATTTGTGGTTTGTCCTGACAAAAAGACTGTGGCAACTTGTGCCCTTAGTATGAGTTAATGACAATCCTTGTCTGCGAGTGTCTATTATTAGCAAGTGGATGACCTTACACACCTTGATTTATGTCATATCATGGTGTTTTTCTCCATTTGTATTAGTCTCGCCCAATGATGATAAAGTGCAATACCTTTTGTGATACAGTGAAACATCAAAGATTGCTAATACTAACATCTATCTCCTGTCTTTCGTTCTTTCTCGATCTTTCTTTCCGCACTAACAGTTCTTCTTTCTTCCATTATGACGGAGTCCTGTGACACAAAACAATATACATCATCCTGCATCAACATACATATTAGAAAAATACATACATATAGGCATATTGCATATCTAGATCATCATGGCATAATAGACATTCATCATCAAACAATACATATCATAAGCATTCCATGTACAAAGCAACTGTAAATATATGCATCATATTACATTTGTATAAGCATCACATGTAGCCGGCATTATACATATAACATCATATTGCATCTCATAATTTATAAACCACATACATCATATAGAATCAACATTATATCATTAGCTACATATACACACCATAAAATAGATATCATCATCCATCACATAAGCGTGTCATATAAACATCACATGTACAAATAAACAACGACAAAATTAATACATAGAAATGCCTATCATGAGAATCATCGCCAAAATCATATATATATATCTCCATCAACTGTGTCACATCACAATGTCATAATGTATCAATAATACATGGAAGCCCGCAGGCTATAGGATCATAATACAATGTTTTGATGCATCTCAAAAAGTATCCCCATCCTGAACTGCCACTGCTATCATGCCTGGAGTGTGTGGAGGAATGATGATGGGAACCCGACGACCTGTGAGCTGAGGGAGGTCTGTCATACATACCTGCTCTACGTGGCTGCTCCACCCCCTCTGTACTAACTGTCCTAGTGTGGGTCCTGGTCTGGGACTTGCTACTATGTGCCTCTGAGAAACTGGGAGCCCATCTCTCTGGCGGAACCTCTGCCTCATAAAGATCCTGATAATATCTCTCTCTCTCCCCAGCTCTGACTAGCTCTCTGGCAAAAGCAACTGATGGCCCTGTGCACAATGCCCTGAGCTCTGAGAATCTCTACTCTGTCTCTTGTCTTCGAGCTATGGCTTGATCCCTATCCATCACTGCTCTGTCCCTCTCCATTTGATACGCATCCCTCTCGAACATGAGGACTCTCATCTACTCCTCCAAAGATGTAACCTGAGCATGCAATGTATCTGTGTCCGGATCCACTGCCCCTATCTCATCCTTTCTGCCCCTCACTCTCCCATCCTCCTCTTCATCTAACTCCTTTAGGATCTGATCCTGAATCTCTCTCTCATGATCGTCATCCTCCTCATCCCCCGGCGCCCACAAACCTTGCATCAATCTCTCGCCTCCCTTCTCTACCTCCTGTGATTCTCCTCCTTTTCCCAGCATATAGATAGTTCCAATAGCTGCCTCCCCAGGTTACTGATTGATTGATTTCGATGATACTCCGCAGGAGATCTTTGTCTTTTATTGATTGGTTTTATCTTGTTTTCGAAATTTTATCTTTCGACATTTGCCGGACGCGGATTTGACTTTAACTTTGCTTTCGATTTGCGATCTGTTTCATATTTCGACTTCTGATCTGCGATTGTTACTGCCATTCCACCACCGGTCATACTGGCCGCGGGTCCCCTGGTTCCGGCTGACCATCTCCATCCCCATGGAACTTCCTGTAATGCATCAATGTCTGCCTCAATTGTGGCCACTGAAATCTCTGGACCCCATAAGGGGATCTCTCGCACAGACCTCGCAAACTCAGCCTGTCCTCTCAGCACATCCTGTACCTCTCCAAACTACCGCAGTACACAATCCAGCAAATGACACTCTATAATGTGGACATGTGACACTATTCGCCCCATCAAAAACTGTACTTGTCAGCAAAATGACAAATGCTCATCCTTGTCTGACCACTCTGTGTAGCCCAAGTATGGTCTCCATGTAAATTGAATCATCGTGTCTATAGCATGCCTGAAATAACCCATATCTCCTATATGGTGCTGAGTGTTAGCCCCCGCATAGCAGAAGGCATAAGGGGCTCCGTGTGGTAGGTCAACTGTAGCTGGTGGCTAGAAAATGGCGATGTGCTCCCACGCCCATACCATCAGGAGCGTGGTACCCCAACTCATGGACTGCGCATCTCGATAGGCAATATCATGTAAATGAAAGTACAACATACCAAGGAGACAAGAACCCCATGCATACACCTCCCGTTTCTCTAGCATCCCTACAAGCATCTCCCCCCACCCCATAGGAAAACCATGACCTCGACGGTCAGGAAGTACTATACCACCTATCAAAGTACATACTAAACAATCTAGCTGCCTATACCTCTGGGCTAACACACGCCATCTAATCTCATAGTGGTCGAACCCCAATTGTCTAATGTCTGCATGTGGATAGTATCTGCACATCTCGGCCGCACCCCTCTGGGTATCATACCTAACATGTGTGCCTCTAATAGGGAGTCTGAGTATCCTGTACACATCCTCCAATGTAACAGTGGCCTCTCTAGTCGGTAGGTGAAACGAGGATGTCTCTGAGTGCCACCGCTTGCATAACGCTGTCAATAAACTACGATTCGCCCGAATCTTGGGCATGTCTTTCACATGAAGAAGACCAAGGTGCCATAGGAAATGTCGCTCCCCACTCCGCAAGCTGTCCCTGAACTGAAAGGTCGTCGGTCTCGACTCGTGTATATACGGTATCCAACATGACCTGCAATAGGATTATACATGCCATATATCAGCTTTTAACATCTATTCTAATGCAAACTGACTATCACTACCTATTTTGCAAATGCGTTACTTTTTTGCACATGCATTACTATTTTGCAAATGCGTCGTTATTACACATATGCGGTGCATAACATATAGATGTGTCATCCCTTTAGACACATGAATCGTTGTTTTCACTTGCGGTTCAAAATATTACATATGCGATGCGTGGC
Organism: Sequoia sempervirens; assembly: GCA_007258455.2. Taxonomy (NCBI): domain Eukaryota; kingdom Viridiplantae; phylum Streptophyta; class Pinopsida; order Cupressales; family Cupressaceae; genus Sequoia; species Sequoia sempervirens. Next base: position 8,546 of record VDFB02348235.1, on the reverse strand, counting down.
AACATATGCGTTGACATTAAACTGACTGCGGCAAAGAAAGTATAAATGCGTTGCACATAAAACAAATGTGTCTATTCTAAATGCACATGCGATGCAGATTATCACATGTGTTTCCTTAACATACAAATGCATTGAAACACCACAAACCTACGCTAAACCGACAACGTAAATTTGCAAATGCGGTTTTTCGCACACAGATGCGTCATTCGCACAATCATATGCGGTGATTTATTAAAATGACGCATAACAAAAACTTACATTAAATGCATAAAAACACGCATAATGCAAAAATTTCAAAGGGCAAGATTGAGGTACATACCGGGGGGTCCGCATCGGCTGGCCTCTGGAAGGTCCGGATCCTATAGGCTCGGTGATGGGTGTTCGGAAGGGGAGACATCGTCGCTAAGAGTGCAGAGCAAATTCTCAAATTTCTAAGCTAGGTGGGTGAAAATGAATAGGTTTTTACCCATATTCCTATATACCTGTGGGCTTTGTGCGGCATTTCTTTTCCATCGGGCTATGTTTACCGCCATTTTACTCCCTCCCGTATAGAAGGTACCTTAACGCTCCTTAAACTCAATTCAGTCAACTCCACTGCGATTGGCACCATTGGATTAATCTAGATCATCAAATTTTTCTGAACTTTTTGGACACTTGTCAATTTTCCCTCGAGGGGGCATACCTCGCTTTACACCGTAAGCATTATTGGGGCATATCCAAGTCATTCATCTCCTCACTGCCCACGACCAGACCTGGTCATGGATCCCACTCCATTCATCGATCATCACCGAATCAACTCGAATTCATCGAATCATCCCAATCCTTGACTCCACACCGAACCATTCGATCAACCAACCTCATTCCATCCCAACAACTGTCCCTTATTTAATTATATTACTAACAAATCAGAGTCTTTTTCTTGTTAAATTAAATAAATTCTTATTTAATTTAATACTTTATCATAATACTTCAACTATAATTAAATAAATTTTCGATTTTATCTTAATTATTCATTTAAATCCCTTCATCACTTAATTAAATAACCCGGCTTATTTATATATTCTTCAAATATCAAATCTGATTTAAATGAATTATTTAATTACAAATTCCCATTTTAACGCATTCTATATATTTAGATGTGAGTTATCTAAGTATTCACTTTGACTCTAATTCTATTATCTATTTCAAATTGCTTAGTTAAACTCTTTGATTTAATGTCTGAGTGGCGCTTCTCGAAAGTAATCTCTTTGTCAAATCCTCATTCAACGCCCGCTTCAACTCATTTGCGTTGTATTGATGCATATGCCAATTAAATATTCCTATTTAATTAATTAAACCTTTGCAGCGTGCATTCGAACAAGAGTTGCTTTAATCCATCTTTATCTTTGTCATGCAAAGATAATTCTTCTATTTTTGAATACCAAACTGGAAGATTAAATCATTTATTTAATCTTTAATTCTATTTCTAATTTGTATCACTCATGTCACTACTGACACTTATCATAATGCATGACTAATCAGTCAATCTCAACCGTCCGTTGATCTTTCAATCCTGGCCTATCGTTTGAATAATCAATTTTCTATAAATTGATCTGTCATTCTTCATTCCGAGCTCTCTCTCGCGAAATCTTATGACTTTTGAGAGCACTTATCTTGAATCTTCGATGTTTTGCTAAATCTTTATCATAGGCTATACTTGCATGAACTTACAAGAAATCTGGGGGCAATTATACTACACAAGCAAAATGGAGAAGGGCAATCGAGATGAATTATGGAAATACGTACATATTTGGTGAGATTGTTCAAGTTTTATTTACGTTTTTGACTTCCTTTGTTCTTTGTTGCTTAGCATTAGATTTGCATTGCATGTTTGCTTTTGATCTTCTTTGTGCACTTTCTTGGCGTTACATATACTGTGCAAAAAAAGCTGCATATTTTAAGTTGCAACTTTCATAAAGACACCAACCCTATGGTTATAATTTGTGTATATCTAGGTCTACAATTCAAATAGAAATGACATCATTATTGTTGGTATTGGAAAAATACAATACACTTCTCATTGGATAATGATTTAAAGCACCATGTATTTTAGAAACCCTATTAAGTGTTGGTTACAAAACATGCCATGTTTTAAAACCTATAATTTCTCATACCCAACACATAGTTGAGATGTTCTCCAAACTTCCCTTAGAGGATGAGGAGAAAATGAAACAAAAGCCTGTGGGTAAGAACACTACTCTAAAAAAGAAAGCTAAAAATATCATTCATGGTTGGAGGGATCTCAAACTGGGGAGGAAGAGGGAGGGACTAAAGTACAGAGAAAGGGTAAACAAAGTTCTAAGTTGTTTGGGGACTTGGTTGGAAATGACAAGTAGAAAATGGGTGAAATCTCTAAGTCGTGTGAGGATGTGGCTGGGAAAGGAAAGGAGATCATGGGAGATAGATTGGTTGAGTATATTCAAACCCCTAAGAAAGTATTTTCCAAAGTGAATGTTGATGCTTCTAATATCTATCCCCTCTTTGAAGATTTCTCTTACCTTCATGCTAATAGAGAGGACATCTATGATGTCCTGGGGTTGGTAAGGGAGGGTGTGGTGAATTAGTTCAAATTGGCCAAATGGTTCTTCCTTAAGGTTAATAAAATCAATGTTAAAGTTCATGGGTTGTAGGAAAAACTCTTTGATGATGGGCAGTCCCATTCTAGGGTTCTATATAGAGAGGTGCAACAAGCTGGAGGAGATGGAAGATTCCATCAATTCTTTAAAAAAGGATTATGAGATTTGTATGTTAGAGATGGAAAAGAAATTATAGGGGATCAATACCAACCTAGAAAATATCCTTAAGATTTTCTTTGTTCAATCAAGAATAGTGTGGAGGGGATTAAACTCCTCACAGAAAAATATAAAGAACTAAGGGAAGAACATACTATCAAAGGACCCCCGAATGAAATCAGGAAAAAAGAGCAGGTTTCCAAAGAAAAAGGGAAAAAAATTGTACCAGATGGCATGAAGGGACCAAGCTCTAGAACTCAAGGAAGCAAAAATAAGACCTTTGAGGAGGAGAAAAAAGAGTTGCTAGATTTAGTCAACCTGCATCAAAATTTTTGTAATAAAAAAACTAGAGGTAGTTGAAACCCTGAAGAATATGAAGTAATTTTGTTGTTGTTAATTTTTCTTTTTGTTGATTGTTGTTTGGCTATTGTGTGGTTGTGTCTTTGTCTTTTTGCAGTGTTTCTCTTGTAAAGGTTTTTGGGTCCCTTCAAAACCTGCTTTTCCTGCTAATAAAAAAAACACAGTTGTCAAATGCAGTTGTTATTTCATATGTACACAGACATATGTATAGTTATGTATTTATTATAACAAATAAGACCTTTCCTAACATGCTCTCTTTGTTAACCTTTACCTTATATAATGGGGCAACCTTTACAACACACACTGTGCAAAACACACTTTGTGTTTTAAGTTGTTATTAATAATGAAACCAACCCCCGTGGTTATCATTTGTGTATATCTAGGTCTACAATTCAAATAGAAACACCTCTTTGTATTGAAAAAGTTAACCTTTAGAGTACACACTTCATACTGCACACTTTGCCTACTACAACAAATTGCTGGCAATTACATTTGATTTGTATTAAAAAATACAAGTAAAAAATACACGATATGATTTTTAAGTTACACATGTTTAGTTTATTATTGTAATGTATTTAAAATTTCACTTGCTTAGTTGATCCATAATTTGTAAGAAATATATAACAACATGAAATTAAATTGAGATTACTTGTATTGATGAAACAAATGGTTTCCATTCAATATTATCTAAAATGCATCATTATATTTCATATTTCTTTTATTGGTATAATGGAGCTATGTGTACCCATGACTCATCCCCAGTCTAAGAATGATTCAATCTAGGCAAGGAAAGTAAAATTGTCAATTTTTTGTACTAGTGAGAGAGTCTAGATAGAAGAAAAATATGAGTTTAAATTTAAATTTTTTGAATTTTTGAATGAGATATCTTCATAGTCTATTGCAAAATTTGGGTCATGTTAATTTTTTCCCTTATCATTGTTTATTATAATATTTTCATTTTATGTAATTAGGTCTAGTAAGCTCATTAATTATTATATATGGTTAAATTTGTTTGGCTATAGTCATGATATGACACTAAAATTACTTTAAAAAATTTCAATTACAATAAATAGGCAAGGTCCCTCACCCCTCAGTTAATTATATAAAAAAAACTGGCGGTGTAAGTGAATATGTTTGCTTGGAATGAAGTACGAAGAATGAGCATAACCCACATTTGCATTGAAACTTCCATCGATGTGATGTTTTAATTTTATTATAAAGAATATTTATTTATCACTAGAAAGGCAAGGGTTTACCCATAGAGTTCGTGAATTTGTTTTATGATTCATCATTATGATGAAGAAAATAAATGGTAGATTGTAGACTAATTTAGTGCTATAGGATTGAATTTCATTTGAAACATAAATGTAGGTGTAGGTGTAAGAAGAAAGTTACAAAAAATGTATATGCAAACAAGACATTGTATAAAACAAGAAATTATAGATGTATACATGCACCGCAACCAACATGTCTTACTATATTTTTTATTGTGTCATGCATATGTATAGGTAAATACATTTTATTCTATACATTACGATTTTAGGCTACACACAAAGTTGTAGGTTAAACTAAACATTGTGTTGTTCAACCTACAAAAGTTTAGTTCATGATGTGTAAGATGTGTTTTTCCTGCTCATTCCAGGTTACATAAAAGGAATGGTTGGATTAGACAACCTTTTTCCATAGATAAAAGTGTTATGTGCACCTGAAATAAATTGAACTCTTCATTTGATGTTGATGTAGGGATACAATTTTGCTTTCATTATGTACGTCTTATTGTAGGTTAAACTTAATAGTGATGTTTATCCTGCACAAGGTTACATCATGGTTCGTAGGATGTGTTACGCATTTATTCCTGGCCTAATTCAGTCAACTATTGATTCATTATTTTATCAGCAAATGCAAACACCATGTTATTTATTTAAGGTTGGTGGGAGCAATGCAAGCATGCTTTTAATCATTTGAGGTTTTCACCAGGGTCTTAGTTGAATTCTTAACTTTTAAGTTCTCACATAACAGATACACACATGAACCACAATCAATATGTGTTGCAATATTTTATAATTTTTCATGTGTCTATACAAGTAATTACATATCAATATGCATGTTACAATTTTAGGCTTTACACAAAGTTGTAGGTTGAACTACACATTGTGTTCAACTTGCACAACTTTAGTTAATGCTTTGTAATATGTGTTTTTCCTTCTCATTTCAAGTTACCTCAAATGAATGGTTGGATTTCACAACCTTCCTCCTTAGGTGAAAGAGGTATGTGCAACTCAAATAAATTAAAATCTTCATTTTATGTCCATGTAGGGTTGTGATTTTACTTTCATTATGTATGTCCATTTGCAAGTTGAACTACACTCTATTCTTTTCAATTTGCATTGGCTTACAACATGGATCCTAGGATTTGCTTCACATTTATGCCTATCTTTATTCACTCAATTAATGATTTATTATTTTATCAACATATATAAACAACATGATATTTGTTTGACGTTGGTGGCAACAATGCAAGCATATTTTTTGACATTCAAGGTTTTCACAAAGGTTTTGGTTGACTTCTTAAACTTTCTTCTCACATAAAAGACACACACATGCACCACAACTAATGTGTCTTGCAATATTCTATATTTTTTCATACATTTGTAAAAGTAATTATATATCAATACACACATTACACTTTTAGGCTGCATAGAAGTTGTAGGTTGAACTACAGCTTGTGTTGTTCACTTGTACAACTTTAGTTCATGCTTTGTAAGATGTGATTTTCCTGCTCATTTCAAGTTACCCCAAAAGGATGGTTGGATTTCATAACCTTCCTCCTTAGGTGAAAGAGGTATGTGCACCCCAAATAAATTGAACTCTTCATTGAATATCCACGTAGGGCTATAGTTTTGCTTTCATTGCACGTATGTCCACTTGCAGGTTGAACTACACACTATGCTTTTAAAATTTCATTGGCTTACATCCTCATTCCTATGATTTATTTCACATTTTTGCCTATCTTATTTCACTCAATTATTGATCCATTATTTTATCAACAAATGCAATCAATGTGCTATTTATTTGAGGTTGGTGGTAGGAATGCAAGCACATTATTTGCCATTCGAGGAATAATTTCTTTTTTTTTCCACAGTCATTTATAATTTAAGATTTTGTTCTCCTTCCTACCTTATTTTGGATGGGGAGATGATGAAAATGGTAAATGCTAAAGGACCTAGAAGTCCAAGATGTAGGGAATGGAGTCTGTTGTTTTTCCTATTATGATTTGGAGTGGACTCCAATTGGCATGGAAGACGATGCAATCACTGACCTTGTTGTAAAATTTCCTCTTCACAAACTTGATGCTTTCCTTCTAGGGGAAGCATTGCTTGAAAGTGTAGAAGCTTCATTTGTTTACATGACTCGTTGAGTGAATGAGACCACAAAGTACAAATATTAGACCACAATTATGTATTCGTGGTTTTTATATTTCAACATTCATGTGTATGTTTACATGATTTATTTTTCTGTTGCTTATATGTAATAAGATGATGCTTTCTTTATAGCTAAAGGTGTGCATATCTAATATAAAGGTTGTCAATGCCACTTGTTTGTAAAGGTTATGTATGGTAGACTAGATGTAGCATATTTAATTTTTAATGAAATGTTTTATATCGATGTGAATGGTGAATTTTGTCATGGCATGGATGACACAAGCACAAATTTTCATTCTTGATTTGACCTGAATCTATCCACATGATGAAAAATCTATATTAAAAGTATTTTCTAATGGATGTGAGTATGGATACTATAATGGAGAGACACCTAATAGATCCTATTTTTGTGGAATGTTGAGTAAGAGAAATGAATTCTTAACTAGAAAGGATGTAATGAACACTTGGAGAAGGGTGTGTTCTATCCACTCTCATAAACATTCCAATGATTCCACTAGTATCCTAATGTGGCATGCATAGGAGAAGGATACTTTTTTTACTTTTAGTGACCTCATGGAACCACCATGCCTTTTATTATGGGGATTTAGAATACACAGATGATCAAGATGATGGTTCACAACTCCTAGGATTTAATCATCTCAATGGATTTTAATTTTTCTACAAATAAATATGGGGTGAGATATTAGAAAGGAAAAAACACTCTTTGTATTTTGAATGATCTAATTGGTTGTGTATGTGATATTGATTACATTAACTTTGTTGCAAGTATGAGCAAGTTTGGTGTGTTGTCATTAATGTTGTCATTGATGTCAACACAGTTCAATATGTTGCAGATTGTGCATGTATAGTTGAGATGTTGTTGATATGTTATGAGTACTTGGAGCTATCTTTATGATGTTGTAGATGTGCTCAAATGATGGGTTTCCAAGTGCTTTTGAGAAAATTAATAAAGAGTGAAGTCAGAGTTATGTATGTATTCATAATGTGCTCTGGTATGTGCTTCACGTTTCTCCTATGTTGGTCCTATGCTTGTGTGGATCTGAAGAGTTGTTGTTGATGATCTGATGGTGATATATACTGATATGTAGCTTCTGGTTTGATGGAGTGTGAAAGTTGTGTTCATCGGTGTGTGAACTGTTCTGGAAGAGTTAGCTGTCTGTGGATTGGGAGAAATGTTTCTGCTCCACAGTCCTCTGCTGTTTTGTTTCAGATCTTGTGGATCTGGAATGTGTCTTATAATGGTGTTCTCTAGGTTTTGGTAAAGATGCTTGTGGTTTGGTGATCCAGAAGTTGAGTTTTAGAGTTGTTGTATGTGTTTGCATAGTCCAGATAGACTGATAGAAGGAGTTCAGTGTTTGAAGGTTGTAGCACTTGCTACGGATGTATCTGAAGGAACCTGATATGTGTTCTTGTGCATAATGAAGCATGTTGTGTCATCCACATGCTATCTTCTTGTTGGAAAGCGTGTACATCAATGTTCATTTGTGTTTTCATTAGGTTTGGTTGACCTAGTGTTTACACTTCAAATGAAGAATAAAATTTAATCAAGGAAGTGTGTGGTTGATCTGAGACATTATTTTTTGGTCTTGGTTAAGTGTTTTATTAGTCCACTCTCATTCCTTTCCACCACAGGAATGTTGAGTTGCCAACCTAATTTGAATTTATGAAATGAAGCTTATGTGACCAACCTTGGAGAAAGTTTCTAAGGTTGAAGATGGTATATATGCAAGTTGAGATGTGAAGAATTGGATGATGCAAAGTAATGAAGTAAGCCACAAATAAAAGAGCAGAAGTGTGCGAAAGTGAGTTGAGGCAGCATTACTTGATTGTGTTAGATTCTTTAAGGCAGTGAGTTGAAGGTTTCTGCAATATTTTGATCAAGGCTACGGATGTGTGTAAAATTATGTGGTGGATCTTTTGTTTTCTTTTGTATTAGTAGGAAGTGAGCCTCCCTGTTGGAAAGTGAGTCCTT